>MUZC01004528.1:439583-454873 GCA_002072015.1 Radix auricularia | reverse complement strand
AGAAAAAAAAAAGCTTTGTATCTTTAAGGAGTAAGGCTTCATTTTTATATATCGCAATAAAATGTAGAAATATTTTTCTTCATGAAAAAAAAAAAAAAATTTGCGTGAGTGTGGGAGGTGGTGGTGTATCTCAATCTTGTATCACGATAATTAATGTTTTCAAAAGAAAATAAAAATAGAGAAGAAGAAACCAAACAATTTCACTTTTGTATTTGGATGACTTTAAGGCGAGATACACAACACAATCCGACTTATGTGCCAGAATTAAATTGTAATAAAACTGGTTCTTTTCAAATAATAATAACAATAATAATAATTGCGCAATAGCCCACCCCACCCCCATTTTCCCCACCATACCCATTAAAACCTTCGTGTCTTAAGATCATCTAAAGAATTTTTTTTTCCTTCTTTATTATTTTAGTCTCTACAGCTACTTTAATCTTTGCTTTATTCAAAGCCCTGGAATAAATTATTTAATGGGCTGACATAATGTGATTTAATAATACAAATTCAAATATTTGTATTAAAAATAAGATTTCACTAACACCTGAAAGCCAGGATTTGTGGTTAAGACGCAGCATACGAGCTCTTTTTGTGTAACTGAGTATGAGAGGTTGTAACCACGAGATGTTGATAGTATGAGAGGTTGTAACTACGAGATGTTGAAAGTAATAGAGGTTGTACCTACCAGATGTTGAAAATATGAGTGGTTGTAACTAAGAGATGTTGCAAGTATGAGAGGTTGTAACTACGAGATGTTGAGAGTACCAGTAGGTTGTAACTACGAGATGTTGAGAGTACCAGAAGGTTGTAACTACGAGATGTTGAAAGTACCAGTAGGTTGTAACTACAAGATGTTGCAAGTATGAGAGGTTGTAACTACAAGATGTTGCAAGTATGAGAGGTTATAACTACGAGATGTTGAGAGTACCAGTAGGTTGTAACTACGAGATGTTGAAAGTATCAGTAGGTTGTAACTACGAGATGTTGAAAGTACCAGTAGGTTGTAACTACAAGATGTTGCAAGTATGAGAGGTTGTAACTACAAGATGTTGCAAGTATGAGAGGTTGTAACTACGAGATTTTGAGAGTACCGGTAGGTTGTAACTACGAGATGTTGAAAATACCAGTAGGTTGTAACTACGAGATGTTGAGAGTTCCAGTAGGTTGTAACTACGAGATGTTGAAAGTACCAGTAGGTTGTAACTACAAGATGTTGCAAGTATGAGAGGTTGTAACTACAAGATGTTGCAAGTATGAGAGGTTGTAACTACCAGATGTTGAAGGTATGAGATGTTGTATAAGTGCTCCTTGTCTCGCTCCTATATAGCAGCGTACTGATGATGCAGGCTCAATAGACACACAGATTGGTTTTCTTAGTTAACTTGGTGTTTTGCCAGACCCGTTTTTTTAGTCTAGCAATTGTGGCAGCTGTCTTGCTAATTCTACTATTCATTTCGTTCTCAGTGGACAGTGTATTAGAGACCTTGGACCCAAAGTAGGTGAAGTTGGCCACGAACTATTTTTACCAATGATTTCAGTTAGCAAAAAGTACTCACTCCTTGGACAGCTGCAGGTACATAGAATGTGAGTCCACAGCTCTCGCCCTGCTGGTGACCTCGACCTCCTGCCCAAACTTCTCGGACCCTGTGAACGTAAACAATGAAAAGGGTCAGTTGGAGACGCTGCATCGCCCTGCTCAACCCACTCCCTCCGCCCCCCCCCCCCAAATCCACCTGGAAGCTGGAAGATCACCTGTGAGCCGTTTGATTTATTGGTGAATACCCGCCGGCGGTCCCCGTCGGCGGGCCTGCAATTTGTTTTGATTTACGAGCGAAAATTGGCCACCACCCGATACCTTCGGAACACCGCTAATTACCTGGTTCACATATCATCGGTGGAAAAGGTAACTTCACAAACAGCGGAACGGCCACTGTTTTATGGCCCCTTTCTCCAAGGTGGTCGTTTCGCGTCCCGGTAGATAGAGCGCCATGTCAAGACAGGACTCCCGCGACATTATTTTGACGTCACAGAAGTTATAGATCTCCGCATGTTAATGACCGGGCTCATGTGATGAAGTCATTAGTCACCCAAAATATATTTTTTTTTAAAAAGCAACACACGACACAAAAAAAAAAAAAAAAAAAAAAAAAAAAAAACTTTAAGAAATGTCAAAACCACGACGAACAAACAAATAAATGGGCGACGTTATTTTAGAAACGACAATCAGGGAAAAGAGTTGAGTTATGATAATTGATTTGTTTGTATTTGATTAATAGTGAAACATTTTTTATGAGGGTGAGTTTTTTTCTTTTTAATTTTGAAGATTACAATCGAAATTGTGGACATGAAATTTATATAGTTATTTTAAAAAATGCTGAATAAGCTATTGGTTTTTAAATCAATGAAGACATACTGGTTTTATCAGTAAGAATGTGAAAATGTCATAAATGAGCTTGTTAAAAATAAAAAGAGACTGCAACTGTTACAACTTTTAAAAAAAATAATGGACTTTAACTTTTGGGCAGTCACTACAACTTTTGAATTGCGCAAAAATATATGAATAGATTTCTTTGTAAAGGCAAATATGGTATAAGAGAAAGAAGAATACTATTTTAAAAACATTAAACAGAAAACCTTAAAACTGCACTGTTCTCTTTGAACTAAAATTGATCAAACAAACAAAAAAAACAAAACAAAAAAAAAACAAACAAACAAACAAAAGAAAAAGAAAAAAAAAAAAAAAGACAACAAAAAAAAAAAAAAAAAAGACAACAAAAAAAAAAAAAGACAGCAAAAAAAAAAAACCTTCTAGGGGCCCACCACATATCCAAGCCCCACGCCTCCTCGCTCGTGCAGTTAGTTGCCCCAAGACCCAACGCTGTCAAATACCTCGCATTAAACAAAGCTGCAGCAAAGAAACATCTCAGTAAACGTCTCAGTAAACATCTCAGTAAACATCTCAGTAAACATCTCAGTAAACATCTCAGTAAACATCTCAGTAAACGTCTCAGTAAACGTCTCAGTAAACATCTCATTAAACATCTCAGTAAACGTCTCAGTAAACGTCTCAGTAAACGTCTCAGTAAACATCTCAGTAAACATCTCAGTAAACAAAATTGAAGTCAAACAAAAATTGTAGTCAAACAAAAATTGAAAACAAAAATTGCAGTCCAGCGACGCACTAATTGCGATGAATAAGTTCAATATGAAGGTGAATCTCTCACAAACTCATCAGTCAAATGTAACTCAAGGATTCATAAATTATGATAATTGACAGCATCGACTGACAAAATATTTTCGTTTAAACAGTGGGCGGTGAGGCATTGTCCGGCCATTACGTAAATAATTCATGTTCCTGCCACAAGGCGCCATTACTCTAGTGTTATTTTCTTCGCTGACAACTCACAGATGAGTTTGCAGCGCCCCCCCCCAACTCACACACACCATCACTATCCTCACTTTGACAGACGATGTGACATTATGGCTAAAAGAAATATGGTGTTTGAAACATGTCAACTAATTGTGTATGAGAGTGAAAACTTTTTTTTTTTAAAAACCCTTAAAAAAAAGCATTATTTACTGCAGTGATTTCCCAAATTTTTCTGTCTATGAAATGTAGACATATTATTTTCAATGTCTCGTTTCCTTAATTTATTATTATTATTATTATTAGTAGTAGTAGTAGTAGTAGTTGTAGGCTAGTAGTAGTAGTAGTAGTAGTAGTAGTAGTAGAAGTAGTAGTAGTAGTAGTAGTAGAAGTAGTAGTAGTAGTAGTAGTAGTAGTAGTAGTAGTAGTAGTAGTAGTAGTAGCAGTAGCAGGAGTAGCAGCAGTAGCAGCAGTAGCAGCAGTAGCAGCAGCAGCAGCAGCAGCAGTAGCAGTAGCAGTAGCAGTAGTAGTAGTAGTAGTAGTAGTAGTAGTAGTAGTAGTAGTAGTAGTAGTAGTAGTAGTAGTAGCAGTAGTAGCAGTAGTAGTAGTAGCAGCAGTAGCAGCAGCAGCAGCAGCAGCGGTAGTAGCGGTAGCGGTAGCGGTAGTGGTAGTGGTAGCGGTAGTGGTAGTGGTAGTGGTAGTGGTAGTAGTAGTAGTAGTAGTAGTAGTAGTAGTAGTAGTAGTAGTAGTAGTAGTAGTACGAAAAAGTGACAATAATAATAACAAAGCCATGAAATTCCCACGATATTACCGATTTCGCTCAATAACGAAGCGCGATTTGATGGGTCGCTCAGTAGTATAAGATATGTAAAACGGTGTTCTGTGGTTTAAATATCACAACATTCTATATTCATAATGCATAACCAACGATACCAAAAACAAAAAAAAAACAAAACAAAAAAAAATGAAAAGGCAAAATTACCTCAAAACTTTTTCAACCAATTTCCTCGTGGAAAAAAAAAACCCACAACGAAAAACATGAGCATAACTTCCATTGCCATCATAATGTCAGACTCACAAATTCACCCAAGACTCTATCAAAGATCTTATATACCGTAACAATTTTATTAAATTAGGTTTATTCTGCTCTATTGATGTTATCAATTTAAGAATTTTACTTTTTTCCCCCTCTCCTGATTAAATATGATATTTTTTATTATTTATAATCTTGCTCATTAATCTTTTTTTTTTACTTGGCAACTTTCAAAACCCTTCGATTTAGCCTTGACATCGGTCATCTTATTCAAATTAGGGTCATGGGTAACTTAAACACTGCCCACACCATGCCATGAAAAGATAATGCCAATTTTTTAAAAAACCTTGTTAGCGTCCAATATTTAACACCACTGTTTCACACCTTGTTAGTTCGGGGGGGGGGGGGGGGGGGGGGGGGAGGGGGGAGGGGCGGCAATATTTTGAGACTGAAGATCCAAAAGTTAAAAATTTACAAACATTTTCCAGTTTTTAAAGATACAATAATATAAGTTTACAAAATCAAATAATTATCAATGTTAGGGCATAGAACTGGAGAGCCGCATCTTGCTACCGAAAGAGCCTCGTGCGGCTCGCCAGCCGCAGGTTGTCGACCCCTGCGTTAGTTTAATGGATGTTTAAAAAAAATTACGCTCCTACGTGAACAACAGACTGTTTAATTACAGAATAACTAAAGAAGTCATGTATTTTAAAATGGAAACAAAAAGAAAGAATTCCCATAGATAGAAAAGCTAAGATCTTAATTGATTAGATGTGAATCCATCGATGTTACTCGGGATTTAAAAAATAAATAAATCATAATTCTCTATCCGTCTGGTCCGTTCATCTATACATTACAACAGCAACAACAGCAACAAAAAGAGGATTAAGCCGTTTCTATACTTTAAAAAAAATTTAAATGTCGGTTACAGAAAATGTTTTTAAAAAGCCAAAAATGGAACGAAAAGGAGCTTTTCGAAACGAAGACCGCCCATCGCGCACACAGATATGAAGACAAATATCTCTTCTTCTTGAGTTCTTCGGGGGAGCATCGCTTTCATTCAGCAGTAAAAGGAACACACACTTAATTTTGTGCCGCTATATTACCAATACCATTACATCTTTTTTTTTTTTGGTCATTCTTAACATCTGCGAACTTTTCCTTCGCCGGGAGATTAACGGACATCGATGGCCACCACCTTGGGTTATTTATAGACTAACTCCCTCGTCCCCTCAACTCACACACTTTTCTATCTGCCCCCCTCCACTTCCTTGATCCACTGTTTAAAGCCTACTTAAGGCATTGCGGCTGGCTGTTGGCAAATAATCAAAAGGCATTAAGGCAATAGCACAGGCCCCGGTGAAACAACGCGACAATTTTTTTTTAACCCTTTATCCCCTCCAAGTAAAGTCATCTTTTCCGCGGAAAATCAATACGTCTTCAGGCACGCATGGTCTTTGCAGGACCAGGCCTTGGATCCAAAGGAAGAAAAGAACGGATCTGTTTTGTTCTTCGAACATTTGAAAAGTGAATCTTCCTTTTTATGTGCTGGTGCCGCCCCCCCAACCCTCCTTAGTGCTAGATGTGGCTCTACTCGCGGTAACGCCATTTTCCCATCTTTGAACTTTCGTAGTTGTCCTTACTGTGATAGCTGACGGCTGTAGAAGGGTGAACGCTAGTCTAAAATGTGTAGTTTCTATATTAATGGTAATGTAAATTTAACCATAACTGTATTTTTAAAAGTAGCACTATCATAAAATTTGTTTGGTGTCCATTTAACAGTATTAATTATAATTTTTAAAATATATTATGTTCATTAGCTTCTCCAGGTGAGTTGTTAGTCTAAGTAAGCTTAGTTGCATTACTGGTATTTGGTTCACAATACCAGTATAATCGGGATTATATCTTACTTGTGTTTTTTTTTTTTTTAAATTCAACCACAATGAGGATGTTTGCAAACACTCAAGCTGGCTCACGTTTCCAAGAAAAATGTTCATTATATTATATTTTATTTTTATTATATTATATTATATTATATTATATTATATAATATTATATTATATTATATTATACTAGATTTAACTAGATGCAAGTACCCTGCTTCTCCAGGGTTTTAAATAAGTTTTTCTGTAGAAGCGTACACAACTTTTTATTTTCATGCAATAAAATGATACATTCATTGTCATGGTTCTAACAATTCTCTTACATATCACTTGCAAACCAAACATCCACTACAGTATCCGAAACTTCTACTGAGACAATCTAAAGCTATGTGAACGATTGTCCAGCTCGGTTGGTTATATTGTAAATAAAACCCGCTCATCACTTATACAAATAATGTCAATACACATGTATGTTTGCGTTGTTGGTTAAAAGATTACATATAAAGGAGACATTCCAGTGTTAATTCGATTTCGATGAGTACTTTTAATAAATGTTACTTATGACACCATAAATTTCAATTTTTAGCATTAATAAAAATTAACGAATTACAATTCGATAATGTTACAAAAGTTAATGATCATTTTTACATTAATCATTAAAACCGCTAATTATATTATATTTAAAAAAATTATATCGTTTTATGCTTTTGCGTGCTTTAAATTAACTTTAATAGAGTTATGTTAAGCACAGGCACAATCAAGAATAATGATTATATTACTATGAATTAGTACAGAGTATCGTCCAATTATAGTAAAAAAAATTTCATGATGCATGAATGAAAGTAAATAAAAGTACTTCATAATATATAAAATAAAAATACCAATTGAGCGCACTCGGACACTCAATAATAGTTTAATAACAGCTAAATCCATGGCTTAAGTCGCCTGTTGATACAGTTACGATTGGTAAATCCCCTGTTGATATTGTTACAGTAATTAACATCCAAAGTGAATACTGATACAATAATTAACATCAATAGTTACTACAGTAAACATCCCCAGTTTATACAGTTACGATAGTTACGCCTCCTGTTCAAACCGTTAAAATAACATGAAAGGTTGTTGCTGTTATGATACCATCCCCAGTTGATGCCATAGCAACAGTTAACTTCCCCAGTTGATACAGTTAGCATCCCCAGTTGATGCCATAGCAACAGTTAGCATCCCCAGTTGATACAGTTAGCATCCCCAGTTGATGCCATAACAACAGTTAACATCCCCAGTTGATGCCCTAACAACAGTTAACATCCCCAGTTGATGCCATAACAACAGTTAACTTCCCCATTGATGACATAGCAACAGTTAACTTCCCCAGTTGATACAGTTAGCATCCCCAGTTCATACCGTTACACTAGTTAACACCCCCAATCGACATGCGACAGTGGTCATCACC
Organism: Radix auricularia; assembly: GCA_002072015.1. Classification (NCBI taxonomy): domain Eukaryota; kingdom Metazoa; phylum Mollusca; class Gastropoda; family Lymnaeidae; genus Radix; species Radix auricularia. The sequence goes on along the minus strand of MUZC01004528.1, from coordinate 447,134 downwards.
ATGCGACCACCGTAACCATGGTGACGGCTGGTTACCCTAATGACTCCCTGCGCGGGTACTCGAGTACTCAGCTACATGGGTGGACGGGTACGCGGTTCAAGCTTTTTTTCTTCTCATCTAATGACAGCCATACCAATATCTTGAAGAGGTTAAACCACTCGGGTCTTTGCGACACCAGATTTTCCCGTGTTAACCTACTGCGTGCATCCACCTCACGTGCTAATTCAGTAGCCAAAAATATTGGATTTCGAGAGTTCAAATTCTTCCAATGTCTATACTCTATACCATCTCCATTTTATCCATATATCCTAGTAAGCCTGAAATATTATCGTTTCCACGCCCAAATTTATATCAATTCTCGGTTTTCGAAATTTTATCTTCAGAATTAAACAAACACCGCCGCCACCACCTTTTTTTTTTTTTTTTTTTTACACCTTTCTTTTTAATTCCCCGAAAAAACATCGACAGAAGTGGACAAGAGCGCTTTAATCTTCAAAAGATTCCATTTTAATGTAGACATATATTAATCATGTTTCAGTTTTTTTTTTTTATTAATCTTTGAACATAATTTATGCGCGGTCTTTCTTTAGGTATTTGAAATTAAGATGTATTAATTATTTTTTTTTAAATACTTGAATCTATATATTATAATTAAAAAATTGTAATCGTCATGCCTAAATTATCGTCTAAAGTTTGGCTGTTACTCTAAGCCCCACCTCTAACAATTTGGAAGACGAGTCAGACACTACAAACTACAACCAACTGAGCAACCATGTCCGGTGTGTAAACCAAACAATTATGGCGGGAAAACCCCAAAAGAATGGCGAGTAGAAGTTCTTTTAAAAACTCCAGCCCTTTAACATAAAGGAACCGACCCAAATGATATCAAAGATTTTCTCATGATTACGAGCCATTCTCAGCCTCTTTTATCAGAAGTCACCTTCTCCGTGAACTCAAAGTATTTTCTTATGTGTTCACAGTTCACAATAAAATCTCATTCTCTTTCACGTCAAATCCATTGCACGGGGAAGATTCTACAAGTGGATAGTGGTTAGAGTGAAGAATAGGGTGGGGGTGGGGATGAACCTCCGGAAAAGTTTTCGACTAAGCCTCAATCCAACTATTGATTGACAAGGACAGGGGGGATGGGGCCGTAAATGTTTATCTCCCAGTTTGGATGATGTTGGAAAAGTTAGGCCCAAATAATGCCGCCAAGACCTTCTGGAAATGCAGTGACAGCTCTCAACATGAAAGCCATACGCAGTGATCTCCCTCACCCCCCACCCACCAGCCGCACCTTCCAACCTCCTCACCGCAACCCGAGGATTCAAGATCACCCTGAAATCTCACCGCCATACGTGTCATTCCACCCCCATCCCAACCCAACCACTCTCCCCTTTCGTCCATCTCCTTCAAGTCCTAACGACTTCTCAAGTTGTTTTTTTTCAGCTTCAGCAGCAGACAAAATGGTGACCGGTGTCATCTTGGGGTGAACGCGCCATTTCCTTGGCGAGCTATCATATTCCGGTGTGCTTAGTGGACCCGCGGCCGCTGACATCAGACCGGGTGTGGAGTGGACTGAAGGGAGACAATTAAAATACGCCATCTACAGGCGTGAGGTAAATTTCGTTGTTAAAACAGGGATGAATACTAGTTGGGTATGGCCTACCGCCAACAACAATTGGTTTTTTTAAAACATAGGGATGGGTGTTAAAAGGAGCTGTCTATATAAAACAGAAAAAGGAAATCACCCCCCACCCCAAATCCCACCTCAAAAGTTTTAAAAATAAATAAATCTTTGAAAAACAGTCTGAAAGAAACCAGAAGAAAATAGTTACATTGTAGGTCAATGAACCATTTAGACGTATCGATTTGTCAACTTAATTATGTACATTTTTATTTTTACAAAATTTTTTAAAAATAATTTTTAAAAACGCGTGGTCAGCGCCACGTAAACATTTTGGTATTGTGATACACTCGTCCCTGTTTAAATTTTGTTTAAGAAATGTGCAAGCCCATGGCTGTTATTTTATTTCATCAAAAATAAATATAAATAAATACAAAAGTCGAAAAAAGCCATGCTTCGACGCGGTATATCATCGTTTGGAGAGGCGGAAAATGTAACGATCACTGAAGATAAAAGAGATTTGGCCATTTGGACAACTTAGTGGTGAGAAAAAGAATCATGTATCAGATGAATTTGATCAAAATAAATTGGGTTAAAGATAATAATGACGAGATAAGATAATATCATAACGAAAAACATAAAAATTACTTTGGTGGCAAGGATGCGATGAAATAATCTAATAAAGATAGAGGATATGAGAGAATATAAGCAACCCAAATAATAACATTAGACTAGATGAGATAAGATGTGTAAAATACAACGGAAAATATAAGAAATATGCTATCAGATGGGATTAAATCAATAAAAAATATTTAACATAAGATGGTTTTATATGGAATAAGAGGATATGAGATTAAATAAGATCAGAAAATGTAGGTAGGATGTGTTCATTTAAATTAGAAACAAATATTAAAAACCTCGATTGAGTATTTAAACGCAATTTCCTACAAAGAATTTTCGATTTTATTATTCCAGTAAATTCATTCTGGATTACATTAAAAGTCATTTCCAATCAGTAGTTCTGAAACTAAACAAAACAATTGCATGTAAAATTATGGGAGTCGAACAAAAAGAGATTTTTCATAGCTCTAGATATTATTAGCTATCATTGGCGTTTGTTTCATTCAACCCGATAGATGTTAAGGTTGGCGAGAAATTGAGAAATACTGATTTTTTTTTTTCTTTTTCCTTCTCCCCCCCCCCTTTTCCAGTAAATCCAGTAAACCTTTTCGGTATATTTTTTTAGCCCGTGCAAATCCTTGGGACCTCTTTAAAATATTTGCTAAAGACCCGAATCTGGTATGGTTCAGGAGGAGTTGCATAATCAAGCTCGAACAGACAGGACAGACATTTCAAATATATAGAAGCATTTTTTCCCATCGGAAATTGCGTTAAAAATTAATTAAATAGAGATCCTATTTGATGGAAATTCCTTGTGATTCAATGGCTGGGGAAAATTTCACTAAATTAAAGAAACATACATAACAACAGCTTAAAAAAAATTGAAAATGTAGCATATTTAAGGAAATATTTGGTATACCGAAAAGAGATAATTTTAGGTCCTCATAAAGATTTACTAGCAAACTCATGATCCAAGGTTAATACAACACATGTTAACCACACATGCAAAAGGTCAACCTAGTTGAAACAACAAACTTAAACCATGTATCTAAATCAAACATCACCAAATGGTTTCAGTGATAGAGATGACAACCATGATGGTCAACTATTAAGAAACTTTAAAATGAACAGAAGAAGTTTCAGATTACAACGGTTTTTAAGGATCCTAAGAATTTTTTTAAATAAAAAAACTACGCTATACATTTAAATGTTCTATTTTTTCATATTTCATAATGTCTCTTCTGTATTTTTCACTCCTTGATCTCAATGGAAAACGAGCGATGTTAATATTAATAGATTCAAAAGTTTTTTGTGCTTCAAAAGCTATTTGTATAAATTTTGTCTTTTTGAAATAATTTTAGGCATTTCTCTCTTTAAACAATTTATGCTCTTAACTTAAAGAAAAAGAAAGATTAAAATTACAATTTCTGCAGTTTCTTAACTAGAAATCCTAATGTAAATACTTTATTCAACGGTGTTTTGGATTTTAAACTGCCTTGTTTAAAAATTATAAGGTTATAAAAAATATCTTAAGCAAAAATATTTTAATTGCTTCATAATTTTTTTCAAAACAAAGTTTGATATTTTAGAAAGAAAAATAGAATAAAGTTTAGAGAGAACCATATACACATTCTATCTTATCTATCTGGTACAGACGCTCCTTCTATGGAAGATATTTTTGCGCCCTTTTGCGTCCTACGCTTATACATGGATTATTTCTAGTCTTGCATGTTAATTAGAGTTTTAAATATTGATTAAGTATTGATTTTCATGGTTTCTGCAGGCAACATTAGCCGCGTCCGAATTCCAGACGGGAAGAACGAGAATTTGTATGTGTTTGTTCTTGCATACAAAATAAGAAAAGTGTTTTTATCCTTACGTCTATCTGAGGGTTGTCTTAGGTTATCTTTGTGTTGTATTTCATGTTTAGAATTAATTGCCTCACGCTCTAATACTACGTGTATTCTTCAATTTTAGTGAAGTAATCCAAAGTAATGAGTGTATATTTGCTCTCAATTTTAAGTGATATGATGCTAACGATTATTTGATATATTTCTCATTCAAGGGCTCTGTCTTGCCACAAATGAGCTCAAATGAATGCCATGTCACAGTTATGACTTTCCATCTTAAAAATGAAACCAATATTTTTTAGATTCAGAAAACCTTGCAAAAGAGGGAGGGGGTGATGATTTAAAACGATAACCTGAGACTCTCGTGCTAAAACTGCCCGCCTTGCCAACCACTGGTCCGAATGTAATGGTTTAAGACAAGAAATTACTGTTCAGCGAAGCGAGGGACTTTGTCTCACGGAGAAGCCATTAGCTCACCAACGCCATGTTTTTTTCCAGGTGTCCTCGTGTTCAGGTGTTCAAAGCTACGACGCAGCGGGTACTGTTTCCGGCACAGAAACGTACATAATGGGAACCATCGATTTTCATTAGATCGGCGTTTTAAAACAGCAAAACCATAAGAAGCAAATCGTCTGTTAAATTTATTTTAGGACTCCAAACGAGGATTCCTGCTTGTTGCTTTGCAATAATGGAGACATACGTTAAAGGAGCTTCTGGAGCTTGTACACCTTTGCTTTCCTTTCAAAAAGGGGGATAACAGATTCAGTTGGACCATATTGTAAGTCCTTTACCCCGAGTTCCAATCTTATTTTCATATGCCAGTGATGAAAGTCACGTTAAATTCTTATTTTAGAAAAGGAAAACATAATTTTAAAAAATGCATTTCATTATATTGATCAAGGAAATAGTGTCCCAACCATGCAAATATGTGTTGTTGGTAGTGGCCTCACTAGGGGGTCCCTGCATGCATGGGGATGACGTAATATTAAATGTAAAAAATTCTTACACTTCTTTTTGGGGCCCCCTTGAAGTGGGGGCCCGGGAAGGACATCCAAATTTGGCCCCTTCCCCTTCCCCTAGCTACGCCACTGGTTAATGGCTCACTAATCAAGACACAATTAATGTGTCAAACAGTAGCGCAACGCGGCTGGGGCAAGATAAGCTTTTTATCACCGGGCCCCTACCTTCTCTTCCACTCTGAAATAAAATAATCATATGGTAACCAAAATTACCGCGTGGACTACCCATGTAACACACTCTTTCTACACCACATTCTTACAAGCTAAATTAACTCGTGTTCCGTGTGTATGCAAATATTGGAAAGAAAGATGCAACATCACTTTAAAATTGTAATATTTTGAATTCATGGTTAAATAGCAAAAATTTGCAATATTTTCCCTAATATTCCGACGCTTGTCTAATGTTTCCCAAGAGCACTTTGCAAATTTTTTTTTACAAGTGAAGAAAAACTTTTGTTAGCTTTTTAAAGGTAAAACTTTATAAAATGACACATTTTTAATAATTAGACATCAAATTGTTAATATTTGAAAAAAAAATTAATCTGCTGTTTAATGAATTGTAATGTGTTGAAGCGCCTCACTCAAGATCAACTCGAGATCTTTGTTTAATGTTGTACAACAATTTGAGTTGATCAGAGAATCACTTTATACACACGGTAAAGTGCGGTCATGAGAGATAAAAACAAAGTCATAAAAATGGTAGGCGAGATTAAACAGCAGCGGACTCTTTGGTTAGGATTCTTAACGCCAAGCTTGTCTCGAAATCATCTCCAAGGCTCCGGCTTCTTGAGTTGACGTCACAACATTTTAATATAATTTTTGTTATGATTTTTTTTTATAAATTCCCCCTTCTCTCTTTATATTATCGAGACATGCTCGTATCATAGGACACAACATATTTACAAAAACAAATCTCACAAAGAGATTTTAAGAGTTAGACAATAAAATGTCCCAATGATCTAAACGATTCATCAATGAACACAGAAACCACTAACAGAGCCTTAAAAATTATTGAGGAAAGAGAGAACCGCTGGACAAGGACATTGAAGTTTTGCCTAACATTTGATAAATTCTTCATTGACCGTTCCAGTCGGTTATTACAGATGAAAAAGCGAACCACCCAGCAAGGAGCTGGCTCTATTGATTACTGGGCCAATTTAATCCGGGTTTTCAGCGGGACCGTAATTGTACAGCACTCGCCCACCAGCGTTTTCACATCCTTGTAATGTGCTTAAGAGAAAAACGAAATTTTAGGAAAAAAATAAAATCACAAACATATAAAGGTCCAACCGAACCATCGTAATGTTTAGTTGGGTTTTTATTATTATTATTGTTTTTTTTTTTTTAAATGAAAATCTTTTACTAAATCTATCGCTGATAATACAATTTTTACATTTTTATTTCATTAAACTTTTTCAATTCACTGATTTTTCTTTTAATTTTTTTTCATCGAAAAATAAATACTGTTCCAAATGACTTCAATGAATGTGCAATTTATTTGTACATAACTACAGCTAAAACTGCGATTTTTTAAAATATTGTCTCTGTAAACTTTAGTGTAGTCTCATATTTTGTAAGCTTGAGACTACTCTCTTAAAGCTTTGGCTAACACCTGGGCAACCTGCTCTGACTGCCGAGCAAGGCCATATAACATTGCCTGAGCGCAGGACTCGCTCGCCGCCCTTAGCTAACGTTTATAGAGGCGGCGGGTTTCGGGAAATCGCACGCGCGATTCGACCCGCGCGGACTCGCGCGAGGAATGTTTCTATTTTTGCTTTGCAGGTGTTCATAGAGGACGCGGGTGTCTCGAGGCGACAAATTTGCCGATCGGCGCGGGTAATTACCAGAACTAGTTGCTAGTTCTTGTTCCGCGTTGCCGCGCCGGAAAGCTTAGAAGGAAATCAGCAAACTTTGACAGAAAAATTAAATGTAGTAAAAAAAAAAGGCTCAAGTAATATATTATTTTAAAGGGCTTGCTAAGACCTTTTCAAAAACACTTGATTTGTCTTTCTATATGTTATAGAAGTGGAGTTATGAATTTTTTGTCATTTTTTTATGCCCCTTATCGACCTATAACTTATTATATAGGTTATAGCCTATTATGCAGCCTATAACCTATATAATTTATTCCAAAACTTGTGACCAAATTTCAAAACTCTGCACCCTTTCCCTCACAACTTATTTAATTTTAGAGATATGGGTAAAAAAAATTCAGGAAACATTTACAATCCAATATAAAAAACAATGAATAAGAAATGTTTAAAAGAAATCAAGATTTTGAAATTTTAAATATATATGAAGGGATGTTGTAAAAAAATCATATTGAATTTTTATTAAAAAAATACAAATCCGTTAAAACATGTGCATGCTTGTATTTTAATTGAAAGCTTGGCACAATTAAACCAATAACTGCATTTAAATATTTAAAGGGTAA
>MUZC01004528.1:412954-424812 GCA_002072015.1 Radix auricularia | reverse complement strand
CCCCAACCTTCATGGTTCATCCCTCCACTGACATGGCGCATACCCCAACTTTCATGGTTCATCCCTCCACTGACATGGCGCATACCCCCACTTTCATGGTTCATCCCTCCATTGACATGGCGCATCCCTCCACTGACATGGCGCATCCCTCCACTGACATGGCGCATCCCTCTACTGACATGGCGCATCCCTTCACTAATATGGCGCATCTCTCCACTGTCATGGCTCAACACTCCACTGTCATGGCTCAACCCTCCACTGTCATGGCTCAACCCTCCACTGTCATGGCTCAACCCTCCACTGTCATGGCTCAACCCTCCACTGTCATGGCTCGACCCTCCACTGTCATGGCTCAACCCTCCACTGTCATGGCTCGACCCTCCACTGTAATGGCTCAACCCTCCACTCTCGACCCTCCACTGTCATGGCTCAACCCTCCACTGTCATGGCTCAACCCTCCACTGTCATGGCTCAACCCTCCACTGTCATGGCTCAAAGCTCCACTGTCATGGCTCAATCCTCCACTTTCATGGCTCACTTCTCCAATGACATGGCGCATCCCTCCACTGTCATGGCTCAACCCTCCACTGTCATGGCTCAACCCTCCACTTTCATGGCTCAACCCTCCACTGTCATGGCTCGACCCTCCACTGTAATGGCTCAACCCTCCACTGTCATGGCTCAACCCTCCACTGTCATGGCTCAACCCTCCACTTTCATGGCTCACTTCTCCAATGACATGGCGCATCCCTCCACTGTCATGGCTCAACCCTCCACTGTCATGGCTCAACCCTCCACTGTCATGGCTCGACCCTCCACTTTCATGGCTCAACCCTCCACTGTCATGGCTCAACCCTCCACTTTCATGGCTCAACCCTCCACTGTCATGGCTCAACCCTCCACTTTCATGGCTCAACCTTCCACTGTCATGGCTCAACCCTCCACTTTCATGGCTCATCAATCCACTGTCATGGCTCAACCCTCCACTGTAATGGCTCAACCCTCCACTGTCATGGCTCAACCCTCCAATGTCATGGCTCATCAATCCACTGTCATGGCGCATCCATCCACTGTCATGGCTCATCCTTCCACTGCCATGGCTCATCACTCAACTTCCATTGCTCATCCGTCCAATGCCATGGCTCATCCCTCCACTATCACGCTCTATCCCTCCACTGTCATGGCACATTTCTCCAATACAAAGTCCCATTCCTCCGCTGTCACTCCTGTCTCTACCCTGTCCGTGGCTTTTAAAACAAAACATAAAGTAATTCATTCCAGCCATTTATTTCCCATCATGCGCCCAAGCCATGATCTGCAGGGCACGAAAAGGGATGACAATGAAAGAGATTCGATCCTCATCACGACTGCCTAACCCCACCTCCTATCTGCTGCCATTTCTGTTGCTATATCGTAGTTTAATCTTATTTTTAAAACCGACTTCCTCCATTTTTTATACCAAGTTGTAGATCCATACCGCCAGTCCGTATAATATTAAACGTATACAGTATCCACCGCGCTATCATTGTCGATAGTTAAACTGAATGCCTTGGATATCAATCGTTCATGTAACTTCGTCAATACTAAAACTTAATTAAAAGCATCGAATATCCAGCCGCCTTCCATTTCATCCCTTTATTAGATAAAAATGTTGGATGCATTAATCGGTATAGCTACGGCTGAGGAAGGCTTAGAAAGGCTTTTTGTACTATGGGTATGTTTTCATTTAACCTAATTTGCAGTGTTTTTTTTTTTTGGTGTCATGTTTTCAGATGAATCACATTGGTAATCTAGAACAACGTGGTTAGCTGATTTGTCGTGTTAATCTCTTAAAACTGTTGCTGGTTGATGAAACCTGTTACACCGCGACATTTGAGTTGGTTTTTGTAACCCCAATGATATTCCGACTCCAAACTTTCATCAAGTTTTGATTCTAATCCCACCTGAAAGATGTATTACCTTGCGATGTTTCCCTTGAATACTTAATGCAAGTATGACGACAATGTCATTGTTGCCTCGTCAATGTCTTCATATAATGAGCTCTTGCAGCAGGCTTAGTGTTCGAGCACATGAAGCCTTAATAAGGAATTTTTCTCAAGCAAGGATCCAAGATCTCAACCGATGGAGCCGAATTAAGACAGAATATCCTTGAATCTTTAGCGTTACGCTCCTAGTTTTTGGATCTACATCAATGAATTGTATAATAACTAAAATCCCTTTTTAAAAAGTTTTTTTTTAAAAATAGCGATACATTCTATTTAAAGACGTCAGGTTAAAAAGGCGGCGTGTTTCTTAAACTATAGATCTACTTTTTTATTTTATTTTTCATTAAAAATCTTATTGAAAATTGAGACTCCTTAATGATCTGATTAAATTTATCAATATTTTTATTAAATAAAATAACAATTAATAAAAGATGCAACCACAGATTCCCTATTGCGATTTTTCAATCCGCATCAGCATTCTTAGGATGCTAAAACTCATACATTTCTCTTTCAGAGAAATTTTTTTTAAAAAATTGAATACTGTTTAAAGCATTTTAGGAAGAGAATCATGTCAAAAGGAGTAGATCACAGTGAACTAGACGAGACAGCCTTCGCCAACCTGTTTTAAAAATGTTTATTTATGACTGTCTGATATTTATGTGGACCTGACACGACGTTTCGTTAAGCCAAATTCTGGACCACTGACCTGTTAAGAGTTGTTCCAGGAGGAATTTGTCTTCAGGTGTCACGCTGATCGTGTCCAGGAGGAGGTCAATCGCTGACTCACCTGGAAGCAGACGTAAACAAATTTGTAACAATGTCAGGTAAGGTGGGATGAGATTTATGGTTTATTTTTAAAACAAAAACACATGACAACCCGATTTGTAGCTTATTTCGGGGGAAAACTCAGAGCTAAAAATGTGAAAACTTCACGTTATAAAAAGTGAAATATAACAAGAAAGTGTTTCCTTTTCTTCCCACTTGAGATTCAATATTTTTTTTTAAAATATATTTTTTTAATAAAAAAAAAAATCAATACAGAGTCAAGTTATTATTAGTTATTTTTCTGAGCGACATATGAAAAACTTGACTACATAATTTTTGCTCATTCATGCGTTCTTTCACTAAAACGTCATGTTTTATATTCCTGTCAGTAAGCTTGAGGTGCTCCAGGCCAAATCATTTCAAATTGCCCGTAGGTCTTCTTATTTCAATTTTTGGTGCGTTATGACAAAGATAAGATGGGACAGTTCAAAGGGACTTTAAAAAGAAATTAAAAGCCTCAAAAACCAATTGATGGTATTGTTGGTGATGTTGCTGATGACGGTCTGATCGACTCAAGGGGGAAATCCCACGATAATCATTGGTAATCAATTTAATGTTTGCAGTCGAACACACACACACACACACACACACACACACACACACACACACACACACACACACACACACATACACACAAACACATACACACACACATACACGCACACACACTCACACACAAACACAAACACAAACACGCACACACACACAAACACACCAACCCCTTCTTTCTCTTTCTCTTTCTCTCTCTATTTCTCTCTATCTCTCTCTTTTTGTCTCTCTCGATCTCTCTCTCTTTCTCACTAAAACCCATGAAATTTTTCATAAAATGAAGATATGTACGCTTTTTTTTTCGCCTCTTAAATTTCATTAATGCACATATTCTTAAGAAAATACTAGTGGTTTGTTAGCTTTTTAATATAAAAAAATATACAGCAACTTGAGTAATTTGTTAATGGCGTTGTTACATTTTGTTTATTTGCTTGTTTTTTTTTTTTTTTCTAGTTTAAAAAAAAAAGAAGAAGAAACTCAATGGTAATTTTTAGACTTTTTAACATATCGTTTTCTCTCGATGAACAACATAGATATATATGAATATATTTATAATTTATCATCATAACATAAGCGCGAAGCTAGTCTCCGGATCTATTGAAACTGACACCATTGTTTTTGAGTAAGAAGGTAAATGGGGTGTTGTTAATTGAACAGGTTAATTTTTTCTGTAAAACACGAAGTCATTTGTTCCCAAAAAACATATCGTCTTTGTTAATTTTATAGAGGACAGAGCTTGCCTTAAAAATGTAACCCTAACATCTCGGGAACCACTGCTAAAGGTAATTCATTTGTCTCGCGAGACCACCCAACGACCTGGGTGTGGGTTGTATTCTTGCAGGGAAGACAACGTGGCAACGACACTGCAAAGATGGAGTGAGGGGGGGGGGTGAGTGGCGCTGAGGAGACGTGGCGGTGGATTCAACTTTGGACAAGAGGAGTGGAAAAAAAAAGAGTGGAACCGTCAGGCGAGTGAGTAAAAATTAGCTGTTAAAATGACTTGCTAGCCCGCCCTTTGAGTAGCCGCCGAGTGTTCAAAACCGTCATGTGAAAAGGAATATGACAGCTAATTTTCCACCCGGATCCCTTATCAAACCTTCAGAGGTTTAATCCTGAGAACAAGGCAACCCCAGTCTTTTCTCCCTTGTTAGAGAAAGCGGGTTATGTCCCCTGGCAGGCTCCAGCAGAGAAGTTGCCTCCAGGAAGGAAGGGCTCCACTCTACTTCATTACCCTACTGAAGACGTCTGAACAACACTTTTCTGGAGGATGGAGAGTGGAGGGATGGAGTGGGCTGGGATGGGGATTTGGGGGGGGGGTGGTTAACAAACCCACGACTAATCTGCTCCTACATCGATTTTACCACGTGATGGAAGGACACAAAAAATGCCGGCACATAATTTTTTCGGATAATGATGTTTTAAGAAACATCTCTCTGAAATGTTGCTGAGATCTTTAAGAAGAAAGGATTTTTTTTTTCTTTTGGGTAAAAATATAAAGAAAGTCTTCTCTTGTTTTAAAACTGAATAATGCATTTTGACCCTTCCTTAGTTTATCGATAATCTCTTTGAAAAAAAAACCACCACAAAACAACTGTGTGTTACTAAAATGTTAATGATATTCTGGTCGGCAATGTTAAAATAAAAATGGCATTTAAAAAAAAAATCAAGTTAATTTGAGGTAAAAATGGCCAGACTTTTTTTTTTAATGCAACATAAATTATTTTGCTATACTTAATGTCCAGTTTTAGCATGTATTTATTACTATTTACTCCCATTAAAGTGTTTAGATTTTTCCCGCTCTATAAAAAGAAGGAGGAAATGTTTGCATTAAAAATTACGCAGTTTGTTTGGTTGTTCAAAAAATAAAAATAGTAAAAATAAACCGATGTCAAGTATTTCAATTTTGTTTGGACGAAAAAGCAATTTTAAAGGTTTTAAAATGAAATTACATAGTTTCGCTTCCTTTGGTTTGTCTCATCCAGTGGTTCTCAAATAGTGAGGCGCGCCACCAGGTGGGGGGGGGCAAGGCTCCTTATAGGGGGGCTCGTTTGACGTCACCAGAGGTGTTCTTATAACTATTTTAAAGACAATGATACAATTTACAGTCGCGCTAGGGGGCGGTGTGAAATGTTTTCTTCTCCTGATGGGGCATGACAGAAAATAATTGAGAAGCACTGGTCTAATCCAACTTTTCGTTAGCCTGACGAGACGCGAAATACTTTTAATAGGAGAGCATTAGATGATGGTTTTGTCAGGTAATATAGAGATGCAGAGATTCCACAGTTGGAAGGGAATAGCCTACATTACAAAATTATAAATTTTCATTTTAATTTCTTTTGAATTTTAATAAATATGGAAGTACGTTTTTAAAAAGTCAATGCCTTTATTCTCCGTTGTTTGCGTTGACAATTCTCATGGAATATCATTCTAATTAACAAAGATATATTTCTTCCTAATATTGTTGAAAGAAGATTGCCAAACTTTAAGCTTTAACGTGATATGAATCATCTTATCTAACAACATATGTATAATGTATAATAATAATAGTAATAACATTTTTTAAAATTATGTAAGAGAGGTTTCGATCACTTCATGCAATAACTGATTTAGTAAATGTCGAAATGTCGCTGATATATTTTAAAACTTCTTTTAAGTGTGTCAATTATTCGTCAGCTCTAACTCATTAAGATGATCTCAACGCTTGACTCAAAAGTCGTAATGTTTAATCACATTCTAGCTCTTGAAAAATGCTAGCTACAAACAATTTTAAACGAAAAATAAAAATTTAATTTAAAACACAAATTCAGCATCCATAAATAATGTAAGTGTGGAGGGAAGCAGGGCCGTCTTAACGCATAGACCGTTTGGGCATTTGCCCAGGGCCCACAAGCATTGAGACCCCATGCGAATATGTTTATTTATATTAATATTTATTATGCATATTTATTTTCTATTCCTGAGTGGGGTGGGGCGGACACAATTTCTTTCCCCGAGGGCCCAAAAGTGCGTAAAGACGGCTCAGGTGGGGGGGGGGGGGGGAGAAGGACATTTTTGTGGAAAATACTTTTTCTGTTTTTATTAGGGCTGCAGAAATAAAAGATTAGTTAATCGATTAATCGTTTACAAATTTTAATCCATTAAAATTAATTTGATTGATTAAAATTTAAGAAAAATTATCCCTTTTCCAATTTATGTATACTGTATATGAGTATATATTTACTAACATACTTATCCCTCGCATTATTATTATTTATTTTGAAGTGCATACGTAAACAAAAAGGGGTTTCTTCCTATTACTTGCACAGCAGAACGAATGTGTTGTGTTACTTCACAAAATTAGGGGGCCTTGGAATAAACGCGACTTAACCGATTTTGCGAAATAATGAACTGCGACTTAACGGGATCTATGTATGCATTATAAAACTTGAATTCATTGAAATTTATCTATTAATCGATTACATTTTTTTCAAGACTAATCGAACAAAATGTTTTTTAATAAGTACCAGCCATAGTTTTTATAGATTGAATGATTATGATTCTCAGATCTATAAGTAATAACCTGAACATAATTTAACTTGAGGCCGATTTATCATTGTGTACCTACTTAGTAACAATATAAGCTAAGCCGTTCTTTTTCTATTGACTTTTTTAAAAATCTAAGCTCGTGTTCAATTTTAAATAAATACCTGCTTAAATTATTTTTATACAGACCTTCTTCATCTTTAACATCGTTATAGTAAGAAACCCCTTTGGATTCTCTCGGGTCTATCGGCTCCTCGCGGCCAGTGTCGACTTTCTCCAGAAAATTCGATAGGTCTTTGCTTTCGGCTATGGTCTGTAGAGCTTGAAGGTCAGACGGCTGAAGGGCGTCACCGTCGTCACGTGACTTGTAGGAAGGGTACGCGTCCCTGACGTCATTCCATTCCGGCCGAGACACAGCCCGCGATTGACCTCTGGGACGCTGGTCAGCATTTTCGTCATTTTGTTCTAGATAGCCGTAGGGTGAGACGATGTAAGGGTCACGTTTCAACTGCCCAGTGGACTTGTCGAAGTACTTGTGGACCTGGACGATCTCGTCCCGCTTGTTGGAGTTGAAGATATCCAGGTCCCTGTCTGCCGGGCCCCGGGACGACAGGTCGGCCAGACTGACCTTCCCGGATTCGAGCAGCTGGAGCAGGACCGTGGCGATCTCGTTGTTGGCGTCATCGGACCAGTCGGGCGAGGCGACCCCAAGCGCGTCCTCGCAGAGGTGCCTGTTGAACGTCCTGCCGTGCCGGAACTCGAGGAGCGTGTTCTGGAGCGTGCACTGCGTGTAGGCGTCCTTCCAGGTGAAGCCGGCCTGGATCAGCCGTTTGATCTCCTCCTCCAGGCGCTCGATCTGCCGCGTCTTTAGCTTGAATCGGTTCTCTCCGTTGAGGGCTCGGGTGAATACGTTTTGGCAGCTGCCAAACAGTAAATCTGGGAATAAAGATTTAGCCGGAAATGAAGCTAAAAATATGTATGTCAGCACAGTACTCAAATACAATAGAAAAAAAACATTAAAATAATAAAGAGAAAAAAATATCTTTAAAAAACTGCTAATAAAATATAAGAAAAACAAAACAAATACCAAAGCCAAATACCATAAAGGAAAAGTAAATTCATTGATAGAACTACTTTAAAAATGCATAAATGATAAAGGAAGAATAATTAAGAGTATGAATTTTTTCAGCACTTCTAGCAAGGAATTAATAAAAAAATATATATATTATTCTAACACCCAACAAGAAAAGACAAACAGAAATAAAAATTTTAAAAATCCCTATAAACTATTAATAATATTTAAAGCCTATTACTTCATTAAAGATCATTTTTGAACGAGGTAATTTTGAAATGCAATAAATAAAAAAGAAATAACAAGTATAAAAATTAAAATTTTAGCTCATTGTAATATTTTAATCTTGTTATGAGATTTAACGGAAAAGAAAATTGAATAATTTTAAATGATTTATAGTTTACAAACAGTCAAAGGGAGGTAACTTTGCATTTATTGATAAAAAATTTGTATTTTAAAAAAGAAAACTAGGTTATCTCTCTTTAAATACTGTTAGATCCTCCCATTTTAAAATTATCCAGATAAATTCACCCCCCCCCCCCGACATAAAATAAAATTAAACATAAGAATTTTTTTATAACCCTAAGAAATATTCCAAGGACACTTCTGTTAATTCACTAAGTTCATTACTGTAAAGTTTTGGTTCCGACAAATTCATTTAGTAACGCAAGAAATCTCCATTTCATATTTTGGTTTTTTTTAAGAAAAAGAAATACACTTTATAAGGATAACATCTCTCTCCCTATCATAACTATCCTCCTGTTTTAAGCCCCTTTCAAATGGATTCAAAATAATTCTGGTATTGTTTGAAGACTAAATCGTTTTGAAGATCAAAAATGTAATATTTGGCGACCTGCTATAATTGGATCCAGCAATAAATTGTTCAAGATTAAGCTGTTGAGACGTTGCAATAATTTTGCTAGAATTTCTTCAATTCAGATGCCGCATCTAGGGTAATAAAACTATACAAGAGACAGATTTTTGAAAAAAATAAAATTCTTTGACTTGCGCCTGATTTTAATATTCCCCAGTTAATACTAATATTTTATTTGTTATCTCCCTTGTTACAATTCCGTTGCATTTTGACCAAAGGAAAGAAGGATGAAATGTAATTGACTTCCCCCTATTATATATATAAACACCCAGTGGTGTGGTTCTGTATGTTTGTTTGTAACGTAACGCTCAAGCGATGTACGACAGTCTACAGCAGTTAGTTTAGTTGAAACGCTGAGGAGCGATGTACGACAGTCTACAGCAGTTAGTTTAGTTGAAAAATCGTGTTTTGATGAGCGCTGTAAAAATATTTAATATGATGACGTCATTGTTTGGTGTGCATCGGTACGCAAAATACAACCCCTATTATTATTATTAAATAAATACTTTGCGTACATTTCATAAAGTTTAATAATTCGTATTTATCAAAAAAGGACAAGTTAGTTGGTCTTTAAAAAAAAGGTTGGCGCCGTAGGCGCCCAAAAAAAGGGGGCGCCGCAGGCGCCACGGCGCCTGGCACAATCTAGTCAATTAAAATAATATACTTTGAATATAAATTATATCATTATCATATTGCACAATGTAACTAGATTTTCCTAGATTCAATCCCTCACGGTACACCAAATATCATTCATTCCTAATTGTATGCGATGCCGAGAAAATAAATAAAATTGATATAAAAAGCATCTTAAATCAATAGCTAAGATGTTTTACCGAGGATAATAAGAATTAAATTATTTTTTATTAAATCATTATTCGGCAGTGTGTCTCTGAACAGCAATGGACTTGGTTTGAGTTACTTTGTTTCTTCTTCTGCGCTTGGTGAGGTCATTAAGATGACCTGCCCCATCGACCAAAAAAAATATTGATAAACTACTAAAACATTTTTTTTTAATTAAAAAAAAAGAATAACACCCTTAGTTAAATCATTAAACTTTGAAACACTAGACCATAGAAAGATCACAAAGAATAAAGTAATAATAATAAAATAAGTAATTAATTCTAATTTAGAAATACAACACAAAGAAAACTTAATAGATCCCTCAGGTAGACATAAGGATAAAACACCTTTCTTATTCCGTATTCAAGAACAAACACATAGAGATTTTCGTTCTTCAATTACGATGGCTTGCTTGCATCTTACAATATTTCGTTCATGATTTCCGAATCGGAAAAACATCACAGTACGTAAATTGCTGCCTCGTGACATTAAACAAAACATCAAGGTCTGAATTGGAAAAGTGCTGTCATATATTTATTTTTAATACTGAGACAAGTTTCATGTTATGTGCTTATTGGAGAGAGTTTTGTTTACCTATTGTCCCCGATTAAGTCAAAGCCTTTTTTACCAATGCAGATGCAGCTGCACATTACTTGTAGAGATCACTTTGACAACTTACTTCAGCCAAGTTAGTTTCTACATGGACGAGATGAAATTGTATATCATGTGGCAGGCGGAACATCCTTAAATATTCGAACTGATATAACTAGTGAAATGGATGCAATAAGATTGCGTAGAGGCGTATTTCACGCTAGGAGCCAATATTTTCTTGCATTTAGGGGCGGCATTTTCAACAACCGCTATACATTTTCTTGTAACAAAATTTTGGAGTGCCTCCAGGAGGGTCTAACAGTAATGATAGGTGTGTACTTGAAAATTTAAACACTTTAATAATTAACGTTTGTTTAAAAGTGACAGTTGAAAATAAAAGTTAAACTAAAATTATATCGTTTTAAGAAGTATCCTAAACTCAATGGTTAGTGATAACGTGTTCTTTAGATGAATGCAGCTTGAAAAAAAAAAATTAAATAAAAAACATTGCCTTTTAAAAATGCGAAAGCTAACATGAAAACATCCTTTTCAATAGTGAAACTTTTAATTAGGGCTGTTATCGATTAATTTAAATTTAATCGTTTACTTTTGAAAAATTACCGAATAATTTATCGATAATTTTGAGTAAGCATAAAATAAGATGTATGTCGTCATTAAACTAAAAATTTCAAGAAAAGTAACAAAAACAGGCAATTAACATTTTTTTAAAAATGTAAATATAAGAGCTTATTTTTAAGTTTACACTTACAAAATCTTTTTTCTTAAATAAAGAATTTTGAACGTTAAAAAAAGCAAACTATTGCTAATTATTAATAATTAATACTTTATTAATAAATCGGAAAAATTATTTAAAACAGCCTCTTCAATTTAATCGCTATTTTATTGATTAAAATAATTTTAATCGATAAAATTTTTTACTGATTAATCGAGAAATTAATCGTTAATTTCCGCAGCCCTACTTTTAATATTATTATAATAGGCCGGGGTACTGCGCTATATAAGTAATAAATAAATAGAATCTAAATAATAATAACAATAGAATTGTAATTCGTTTATGGTAAAGGAATAAATCGGGTAGATTTTTTTATATCAATAGTGTCGACAAGCGGAGTCATCTGAACAGAATCACTTGCCCGATACATCAGTATTGCATTGGGGCCACCCTCTCAGTCAAGTACTGGTCAAGTTTGACCCATATTATTGTCAGGTAATCACCTCTAACCAGGAAAAGTTAAAGGGTTTGGGTGGAGGAATTTGTATGCGTTTAGGAAGTAGCAGTGGCGTAGCTAGGGTCATGTGCGCCCGGGGGCAAGACACAAATTCTGCGCCCCTTGACGGACCGAAAAATTCTGGGGGCTCACTGAGCCCCCAAGAAAAATTTGAAATTTTACGGTTTATATGGTTCATTTTTTGAAGCAAATGATATTTTAATGAAATACAATACAGACTAATAATTCTCTATACGATTTTAAACAATTTATTTGAAAAAAAAATACTCTACTAATTATACATGACTCGAATAATAATAATAATAATAATAATAATAAAATGAAAATTTATATAGGCTCACAGCGCTTTA
>MUZC01004528.1:388944-406854 GCA_002072015.1 Radix auricularia | reverse complement strand
AATGTAATTTACTTTTGGGCTGGGGGCCCCGAATGTCTGTTTTTGGTATATGCTTAAGATATATTCCCCATTCAATTTTTAACAATCTATAGGAATATATATGAATGATGAAACTGAATTAAAATGAACAGCTTTTTGAAATTGACATCTTGCGCAGAATGGGCACAGGGGCCCCTAAATGTCGTTTTTTCCTTTATATTACCTTTACAAAAATTAGTGTTAGTTTAAGTTACTAAGAAAATAACGGATCTTGCCAATTTTAGTACATAAAAACTTAAGAGTTTATAAATATTTTCTATAAGTAACTGAACTCTTAATGTCCATTCCCTCGGGCAGGCATACCGAAATGTTTTTGTAATGCGCGTTAATAATTTAATTCCCCAATCAATTTTACACGATATAGAGAAACAAAGCTTGAGTACAATGGCGATTAAAAAAATAATAAATCATCACTTATTTTAGAGCCCGGCCCCTTAATTTCGTTTTTTTCTTTATTTTTTTTCAAAGCTGTATATATATATATAGATTTATTTATCCATTTGCTGGGAAACTTGGACTTTTTTGCACACTTCCGTGTAGGTTTTTGGCATAGTAGTTTTTAAAACAGATCACGCATTGGATTCTTAAATAGTCATTTTTACTGAGATCGTTTTAAGCTTTATATCTTGTCGTGAATGGGCCCTGGGGCTCTTAATGTCTTTTTTTTTTGTCTTATAAAAATTCAAGAGTCTATAAATAATTACTCTAGGAAACTGAACTCTTTATGTTCATTCCTTCGGGTAGGCGGCCCCAAATTTTTTTTGTAATGCACGTTAATAATTTAATTCTCCAAAGCAATTTTACACTATATTGAGAAACATAGCTTGAGTACAAAGTAGCACTTATTTTAGAGCCTAGCCCTTTAATGTCGTTTTTTTTTTAAAGCTTTTAAATTATTATTTTATTTATCTGTTTGCCATGATCTTTGGACTTTTTTTTCGCACTTCAGTGTAGGTTTCTGGCATAATTGTTTTTAAAACATATCACTCATGGGATTCTTAAATTGTCATTTTTACTGAGATCGTTGCAACGCACGACCGGGTCTGCTAGTTGTTAATAATTTAATGTTGTTTTTTTTCCTTTATATAATTTTTTAAATATAAACTCATTATATTAATTTAATTTAATTTCAAATAATTTTTTACTATCCGGATCTGCCATGAGTATTTGCCGCAACCGGATAGTGGCGAAAATCCAAATATCCGGACCGGATATTCGGCATGCCGGATATCCAGAAATCCCCAAAATTTAAACTTACACCGGCTCCATGCCAAGGCAATGTGTATGGTCACACAATATCTATGTAAATAAATAAAGTAAAATGATTGGCCAGCATTGGTAAAAGTTGGCCAGCATTGGTAAAAGTTTGCCAGCATTGGTAAAAGTTGGCCAGCATTGGTAAAGGTTGGCCAGCATTGGTAAAAGTTGGCCAGCATTGGTAAAAATTGGCCAGCATTGGTAAAAGTTGGCCAACATTGGTAAACGTTGGCCAGCATTGGTAAAAGTTGGTCAGCATTGGCAAAAGTTTCCAGCATTGGTAAAAGTTGTCCAGCATTGGTAAAGTTGTCCAGCATTGGTAAAAGTTGGCCAGAATTGGTAAAATTTGGCGAGCATTGGTAAAAGTTGGTCAGTATTGGTAAAAGTTGGTCAGTATTGGTAAAAGTTGGCCAGCATTGGTAAAAGTTTGTCAGCATTGGTAAAAGTTGGCTAGCATTGGTAAAAGTTTGCCAGCATTGGTAAAAGTTGGCCAGCATTGGTAAAAGTTGGCCAGCATTGGTAAAAGTTGGCCAGCATTGGTAAAAGTTGGCCAGCATTGGTAAAAGTTGTCCAGCATTGGTAAAAGTTGGCCAGCATTGGTAAAAGTTGGCCAGCATTGGCAAAAGTTGGCCAGCATTGGTAAAAGTTGGCCAGCATTGGTAAAAGTTGGCCAGCATTGGTAAAAGTTGGCCAGCATTGGTAAAAGTTGGCCAGGAAGCCAACTTAAATCTGAAGATTATTTTCTAGTACAATAGTCGATAAATTGTCATACATGTCGCATAGCACATTACATCCTAAAACAAAATAAACCAAAGGAAAAAACTGCATTTGGGATATACACCAAGGAACTACCAAAACTTACAATCATTTGAATGTCAATTTTTTTTTTTTTTTAAAATTAATCTAAAATCTGTACTTTGAATACTTATAAAAGCATAGCAATGCACATTGACACCTGTAACATTTTCCCCATTGTGTGTTATCCGAAATCTTCGTAAATCAAGAGATCTTTAAAGTGCAAACACTTGATTGATTCGCTCGCCATCGCAAGGTGCTTTGGTGCGTGAGCAGTGACGTAGTACGGACTCGGTGATGTAATGTGGCGCCGCGAAGTGCAATTGTCTTAGGGGAGACGACTCGTATCAGTCTCAGAAATAAAATGAGACATTTTAAAACGACTCACCAATGCTTCCATTGACGTACTGTCTCTTAAATAGAACTTTTTAAAAAGTCGCCCGGCAAACAGGTCGTAAATAATTCAAACATCAGAGCAGAGATTTTCGCCAAACATCATTTCAAAACACAACATTTCATCAGATTTATGAGATAAAAGATTGGATTCAAAACGTTTAATATTGTAAGCCTTGGCTCAACGCTCAGAATGTCAGCGGATTATTTACGATATCTTTTAAAAGCGTTAATTGTTTTCATTGCATTAGTTGAATCTCTTTGAAAAATAACTTACGCAATTTGTTTATATTTTTTGTTGTTGCTTGAATCTGCTTTAACTGCGGCCTAATTTTATAAAAATAAAAGTGGAAACCTTAATCCAGCATGACAACAATGGATCATCCCAGCGATAAAAACAAGTGTGATGGGAGCAGTGGCGTCGCTAGGGGGTGCGGTGGGGGCGGGCCGCCCCGGGTGACACCATCAGGGGGGTGATACCAGACCGTAAAATTCTATACATTCCCGTTATTTGGCACTGGAAAACTCGGAGGAGTTCTATGAGCTAAGTCGTGAGGGGGTGACACCATGAGCTACCGCCCCGGGTGACACTGTGAGCTACCGCCCCGGGTGACACAAACCCTAGTTACGCCTCTGGATGGGAGATGGGCTTAAGGTTACGCTTAGCATTTAATCATATTTCTCATACCTTAAAATCTTAGTGTTTTGTAAAACGACAAATGTTTGTAGATTTCAAGGGTAACTTGGGGTATGAGTGATGAGTCAGTTTGACCTATTTAGTGTAGACTTCAGTTGTCACTATGGACATTAAAAGAAATGTAACGAAATACAATTTCAAGATGCTATTTATATGCCTTTTATTAAACGGGATAAAATTTCAAATAACTGTCAACAATATTCTCTTTAGCCGTTCAAAGAAATCAAACAACAACAAAAACAATGAAACAATTTTCCGTAACCTGATCCTATTGAGATTCACCCATTTCTCCGGCAAGGTCATTCCCCACCGTTAGGAGCCGAATTTTCCTCTCAGATATTCTTTTGGTTTTTTTTTTTTTTTTTAAAAACAGAAACACTCACTCACTCACGCACGCACGCGCGCACACACACACAGACTTACAAGCATACACACACACACACACACACACACACACACATGCGCACGCACGCGCTCTCACGCACACTTAGCGTCACAAGATAAGCAAGCGCCCACGTTGTCACTGATGTCAAAAGCGGCGCGTGTCTTTCATCTCCTCCACCCCTCCCCCTCTTTCAAATTCTCCTAGTCGCCTAATTCAACGCTCACCACTAGAGAAGAAATGTCCCCCCCACCCACACTTTTTTTTTTTTTAAAAATCGCGAGCACTTATTTTCGGAATCCGCTGAGGGCCCGAGTGTTGGCATCCTGAGTAACGCGACACTGACCTTTGGCTAAATCGGGAAAAACAAGTCGCTGAGGGGGGAACAAACAAGCGAAGGCGTGGCGAGGGCGCTGTGCGAACTTCAGATATCGATTTTTGTGGACGTTGGCGTAGACCAGCAGGCCTATAGGTGTGTTATCTACTTTAGCTATTCCTACGGGGATTTGTTGTCGTGTTCTCACTTTTACCGTCTTATGATTTCTGTCACTTATAAAGATCTGATGTTTCAGTCCTTCTTTCAATTTAATGATAACTCTAATTTAACATTTCCCTAAAAATGGAATTTCATTTTAAGGGATGTACCGGAATTATTTTTTCCCAATTTATGAAGTGAAACACACCCGGAGATGGAGTCGGATTTGTAAAAATTGCCAGATTCTGGATTTGCCGGAGCCAGAGCGTAAATCCAGTACACCCCTAGTTATTTTAGTATTACAGCCACAGAGATACTTAATTTTAGCCCAACGAATCTAATAGCACTGGACTCTGCTGATATATATTTCTATATCTTTTTAAAACTCCACAGGAGTCACACTTTGGCTCTTGCAACGAAGCGCCCCCCCCACCCTCTATGTTCATCAAATATTTTGTCTTTGACTAGTAAAAACACAGCTTTTTTATTCAAGCGATTTATATATGCATTGAACTTGTATTCATAGTCAAGTTTAGGGACAAAATTTTGTTTAAATATCGAGTAGATGCATATATATTATCTGATAGAAAATTATGTTTTTATCAATTTAATGTCAATGACTAGAGTATTAACAGTGCTTAACTTAAGTTGTCTCGAAAAGCCTGCGCAAAAATTAGAAAGTCAGTTTCCCCCAGATATTTTTTCAGGCTAAAAAAAAGCAGTAAATAATAGTGATAATAATAATTAGTATTAATTCCTTCTTTTTTTTTTAAAGTTCAAACCTTCCTTTAAAAAAATTGACAGGAACCGTACGTACCTCCGCCCATGACAAAAGTTCAGTTCCGGCTGAGTTTTAAAAAAAATAATTTATCTATTAATTATTTATTGTGTGTGTGTGTGTGTGTGTATGTTGTTGTTGTTGTTCTTGTTTTCATATTTGAGCTACAATGAACACGATCACTTCAAGACAGATTTGCTCTTTTTAGCGCATTTTCGAGAAGTCGAATGCGCTATTATTGCACCCGTTTTGTCCGTCCGTCCGTCCGTCATCACCCTTGATCTCAGCATCCATAAGTCCTAGACCCATGAGGTATATATGTTTTTTGTATGTCCTGACCTGCCATTTGTGCATCAACACTCAGTTACTCGATCCGTTAAAAAAACCCGTTAAAACTACCAAAAAATATTTCGAATCGAGAGGTAACACTAGCGCAGGGAACGGCCGCCATTGCCGGAAGTCGGATGCATAGTTTTTCAAGCATTGAAGAGTGGTGCGAAAGCGTGCAAAAGAATTAGTTTTTATTTAGTTGACGTCATTAGAATATGTGTAAAAGTTTAGAGAGTTTTACGTCATTATTTGTGGTGACTTGTAGTTAGATTAAAGAGAAAATAAAACTTTTTAAAATGTAAAGAAATGACTTTTAAATAAAAAAAATGTCAGGTATATTCATTACACAAGAAAATTCATAAAAATATGTCTAAAATCTAAACACAATTACTGATAACTACATAATGCTGATATCTAATATAAGTACTGATACATAATACGAAAATGCGCTAACACGTCCTGAGTTCCAATAGGGACCAGGCTTAACATGATTTTTATATTTCTATTCTAATTTAAATATTTTTTCTGCAACAAATCTTTCACTACAGGGTATCCGGAAATAGCAACCCTTAACAATGAAAACAGTCCGGTGTCAAATTTTCCCATATCAAGTTTCGAGAACGTAAAACCCCGACAAGCAGTTCAGGAATACATGTTAAAAGGAGGAAAAGAAACGCAGAGGAGGCGAGCAGTTGTGTTTGTTTGACTCACTTCTCATGCGTAAATATTTTTATTACAATATTTTAAAACTGCCGCAAACGAACAGGACATTGCTTTCAACCGCACTGTAAGTTGTCAAAGTCCATTTATAATCGACACTCTCTCACCCCCCCCCCCCCCCCCAATTAAGTGGCTATATCTCCCGTCCCACAAAAAACCGAAAAGCTAGAGCAGCTACTATTAGGTAAAAAGGCAAACTCTGCCTGTGTCTGAGTGTTGAGGTAGATGGGGGGGGGGCGGGGGCAGAGAGACAGGGTTGAGCTATAAACTGATATACCGGGACGCGCTGTGTGCCGCGGACCGACATGTTGGGAAAACGGGACTGACGCACATACTGGAAATACTCGCAGTGGCTGGCTCCAGATAAATTCGATTTCCAGGCTATTGCGTACACACCCACTCTCAGGGAGCGGTCAGGGTAGGCGGTGGGTGAGGGTGGGCTGGGCGCTTTTGTTCTTCAAGAGCATCTGAGTGGTGAAATGATATCTCTCCATCAGATGGTCTCAGCACTATGTAAACTTTCAATACCAAATTTTGGACAAATTTCGGATCAACTCTAAATACAGCTATAGTACATAATAAAAATAATCGTTTACAGGAGAAAAAAAGTGATCACCAGAGTTAAGAACTCGCCTAAGAATTCAATCGCGTGCTAGCTGTTTTCAAAAATAAAATAAATAAATAATAAGTCTTAGTTTATGGTCCTTTGGTTAAACCGACGTTTTTAAATAAACACACAAGCATTAATTATGGTTTTGTTTTTCAAAATCAATATTTGATATCGATTGTCAGTACATTTTTGCTTCAAAAATAAATCCGTCCCCAAATCTATAAAAAAAATTTTTAAATACGGTCAAGAAAGGCATGTTAATTGAACGTTGTTAGGCTTTAGGCTCCCCCTAGCGGATGTTACAGTGCGACCCCGTTAAGTCACGTTTCGTTATTTCACGAAATCTGTTAAGTCGCGGTATTTCCAAATTTTGTGACGTAGCATAGCAATAAATAATACGTACGTATTATTTTCCCTCGACTTAAAGTTTCTGTTTGCCGTGGTAGTTGTAGTTACTTGTTGAATTTTTATTTTTGCGTCTAAAATGTCATTTTCGAAAGAGCTGAAAAAACCAACACGTAGCTTAAGTATAATTACTTAAAAGAAAGAAAAAACTTAAAATAAATGAGAGAATTCGGAGAGGTGCGAAACACGAGATATATGCAAGGAACGTCATTTGGCAGAGTTTACTCTACGAGGCTGGTTAAAGAATGAAGCTATAATTTCGGGACTTAATTGATAAGATGGAGAGGGATATGGGAATGCCAATGAAAATATCTAGAACAGCTCAGAACACAGATTAAGCATCGCTCAATAAGTTACACTGAAATCTGTACTACGTTACGATAAATCGCGATTTACCTAGGCCTAGGTCACGATAACATAAATATGGACCCGAACTACCACTACTTACCGGGATCGCCCAATGCTCTAAATTAAGGGCTGCCATTTTAGGAATGTTAAAGACTTTTCTTTTCTAGTCTTTGGGGGAGGCGGAAACTCCCGAACCATCCCAAAAAGGGGAGGGGGCGGGGATCTGACCCTGTTTTTTTTTTCAATGAACCACATGACTCCAACAACTGTCGTGTATAACGAGCCTGACACCGATTGGCTAATGCCAGTGAGGGAGGAGAGAAAGGGATATGTTTTCTTTCAATTAGGAAACCAAATGATGGGTTCTGTCCCCTTGATTCCTGTCCCCGATGACGTAGCTTCTGTAGCGTGCCGGTGACAAGATGCTGATAAAGGAGATGTCGTAACCGATCTCTCGTTTGTAAATGAACTCTCTATTTGCGGTTCGATCGATGGATGGGTTTTTAAAACTGCACGAGGATACATTTACTGACCGGTAGCGACCTTTCGTTACCGGAATGACACGGACAAAGCAAAACAAAGAGCAGCATTGTCAGAAACGTTTTTCTCTAGCTTCTGGTGTTAACAAAAATTTTAACGAACAGCTTCTAAATTTTTAAAAATTGTCTGTCTAATTATATATTTTTTTTAAAAAAGACGATATTCGTAACTTTTCCTTAAAAATCGTTTTAATTTTTTAAGATAAAGAGAAAAAAGTTTTGTATTAGAGTATAAGGTGTGAACAAATGGAAGGGGGGATGTGGGAGACGTCGTGGCTTGTGTGGTTGATGGCAACCACGCGGAGGGAGGACGTGGGACTAGGATTTTGCCGTTTCTCTTAAAGAACCTCTGTACATGGAGAATCTTGTTTTTCACTGAAGACACTCTCTGTTGTTGTCCGACAATGCCGACCTTTTAATATTAGGAACGTCGTCCACCTCCTCCATCTTCTCCTCCATGCACCAATTGTGTTGTAAAACGAGGGAACCAGCAACAGCAAAGCATTGCTTTTTTAAAAGTAAAAATAACAGAACTCCTGGGATATCGAGAATCGTCAAGTTCATTACGTCCATGTAAGTTGTGGCTAACTGCCGGCCGCTAAATGTTTCAACGCACCTGGAAATGGGACTGCACCAGATGACATTCAGCTAGCCCGTCGTAATTTAAAAGCCACAAAAAATAGTCAGACTGAAAGAAACTAAGACAGTAAAAAAAAATGGTTTGTGTGTGTTTCTAAGCGCCAAAGCGTTAAAATTACCGTCCGATGTCTATCTATCTACATCAGATTAACGTGTATTTTAACCATTAAAAATTATTAACACTGCAGTGCAAAATGTCAACAATATTTGATAGCATATAAGTTGGTGCATTGAATGCATACGAGTTTGCTTCATAAGTAGAAAATCGATAGCTGTGAAGATTAGTTGTCAAAGATCATTGTCGATAGAGCTCTAATTCAATACATGTACAATTCAATACATAAACAGCAATCTCAAGTCCAGAAGTGTAGTGGTGATGTTCTCAAACTATAAGTTATTGTTGCAGACCACAATGAACACTATGTGTGTGCCTGTGTGAGTATATATATATATATATATCGATTAATCGTTTACAAATTTTAATCGCTTAACATTAATTTGATCGATTGAAATTTAAGAGAATATGCCTATTTTTTTCTCCAACTGATTAAAAATTTAATTTTTACTACATATTTTACCGTCGTATTATTATTATTTTTATTT
The DNA here is from genome assembly GCA_002072015.1 of Radix auricularia. Taxonomy (NCBI): domain Eukaryota; kingdom Metazoa; phylum Mollusca; class Gastropoda; family Lymnaeidae; genus Radix; species Radix auricularia. The sequence goes on along the minus strand of MUZC01004528.1, from coordinate 397,844 downwards.
TGACGTGCAGACGTAAAAAAAAAATATTTAAAAAAATATTCCTTTTATCTTGCATGGCACAGCGAATTTGCTGTGTTACGTCACAAAATTCGGGAGGAGTGGAATTAGGGCGACTTAACCAATATCGCGAAATGATGTATCGCGACTAAATTTATTTGTTACTTAATTGGTGATTGCACGAAAAGTTGCTATGCACAATTTTACTCTATGTTTTTTCTATCTAACTTGCGTTGAGCAGTGTAAAAAAAAAGTAATAATAATAAAACTCGAGTGCAAATTTTTGCAAAATTAATATTTTCTTTGAAAGATTATACATTCCACGAACACTCAAGTATAATAATTATTTAAAAAATTGCTGCCCGGTAACTCTAAACTGTTGCGCAGCATCTGGGAGCATTGGGTATGAAGCTGATAAAATGGTACACAACACTATCAATAGGTTGTGAGTTAGTGTAAATTTAACGAATCAACGGGTACGTTATCGTGTTCTGACGAATGTATCGTCTTTGAGAATAGCCGAAACAGCCCGGAGAAGCTCATACGATCTCTCAGAACGGGCTCCTGCTGGGAGAGCTAAATCCTGATTGATTTATATTACGTCACGCTTGAGGAGATTGAACCGCGCTGATCGATACTTCTAATCAAAAAGTTTTTATTAATAAATTGACCACTAGCTGTTTTATCCGCATCCACTTTAAATTATACCCTCATACCAATGACATCATCGGTGATGGAAATCGACCAACGGCGCTGCTTTTGTTGTATGATTTGTATCACATCATTTCTTCAACCCGACAGTCCATGGTGTCACTGTTATGTACTGTTATAAACATCGAAAATATGTACTATTTGGAGGTTTGTCAATATTGTAGCCCGGGTATACTTATTTCTCTGCGTTGCGTTCATATTTTCCTTATTTCAATAAGCTTATCCTTTCTATACAGAAGATAATTGCGTCCACAGTCCACGACGGATGATCTGTTGGCAAATGATGCAGCGTTCACAGGCCATGGTTATGAGGGTTCCATGCCGTTAAGTAACCGTTCGGAGCTGGCTGACTTAGGGACGCCCTAGGCCCCGGGGACAAACCCTTACCTTCGCATGGATTCAAACGCGTGACTATCGGTACGCTAGTCGAGCTCGCTGCCACACGACCATATTTTTGTGTTAAGCAATTGTTGTTTGATGTTTAAAGGAAAAAGCGTTATCAAAATACATTTTAGTTTTTCGGGACCGTATTTTATTTCCGGTTGACAGTTATTTCTTTTCAGCGATTTTATGTTAAACGAATTTCACAGCATATATTTCAATCGAAAAGTTTCAATTTCATTCATTTTTCACGAGCGAAATGTTAACAGATAAGAGCCTCAGTTTGGGTACCGTTGGTTTATGCATTGCAGCAATATTTTCACAGGTAGCCGGGCGTACTTTTACTACCCGGGTAATAGCTCGGTGACGGGAACCCTGCCGTTGATAGGCCTAACTTTTAGTCTATACAATCTTACAGTTTTTAAGGTAGTGGATGATATAGAAACGTAATATGTTAGTAGTATATGGTATTGAGACCTCTGTCAGCAGTCCAAAATATAGAGACTTAATATATTAGTAGTATAAGGTAGGGATACTTTTTTCTTAGTTCACGATAAAGAGACAAACTATTTTATTAGTAGCATAATAAAATAGAAAGACATTAGAAATAACAAGATATAGAGACTAAAGAAATTATAAGTAGTATAAGGTATATGGAGACTTCTGTCAGTAGTACAATTTATATATCATATAAAATAGGACTGCATAAAGCTTTCAAATAAACTTTTAAAAAATAACAAAATTTTACATTAAAAAAAAAATTTGGATTTAAAAAACAACAACAAAAAAAAACTAATACGGTAATACACGTTTTGTCTAATGAACTCTAATGACTTCATCGGTACAATTAACATAAGGAAATATGTTTTTTTTAGTCCCTAAGCTCTTTTTTTCGAGATCGTAGAGTGTTCTACTGTTTCCATTAGAACATTCTCGGGTTTGGTAGACCCTGGCAGCGCCCATTCCTCTCCAGGTCAGCGGAGGACTTTCTTAGCGTTAGTCATTTCTCAACATTTTTTTTTTTACATTGGCTTTATCGTGATCTCGATCCCACGCCCCTCAGCTTGTGAGGCGAGCGCACTATTGACTTCGCTACATAACTTATAAAATTAAATTTAAATTCTTACGACATATTCTATCATAAAATAGTTGTGCAAAATATTTTACAAGCGAAATAATTATATAAAATTCCAGAACAACATGATATTTCAAGACAGATCAACAGCATATATCAGGCTATTTTGGTGCAATGTTTTATAGATCGATTAGTTTTTAAGGATGCTGTTGAAGGGATTGGCGAAGCGATTCGCCCTGAACACACATAGATCAATTATTGATTCCTCTTCAAACTATTCCACCCGCGTGTGGATATCGATTGAAAAAGAAACAACAACTCGTTGAATAGATATGGCTCATTTTCTCTGACTGTGGCTGGGTGTGGTACTGGTGTGTCCATGGCGAGTGGTTGTGAATGTGATCGTTGATACACTGAGATATTTGTGTGTCCACAGTGGGTTTTTGTAAATGTGGTTGTCTGGACACCGTGGTATTCGTGTGTCAACGATGAATGGTTGTAAATGTGGTTGTCGGTGTCGGACACCGTGGTATTCGTGTGTCAACGATGAATGGTTGCAAAGTTGGTCGTCGGGACACCGTGGTAATCGTGTGTCCTAGGTGAATGGTTGTAAATGTGGTCGTCGGGACACCTTGGTATTCGTGTGTCAACGGCGAGTGATTGCAAATGTGGTTGTCTGGACACCTTGGTATTCGTGTGTCAACGGCGAGTGGTCGCAAGTTCCATATGATTAAAAAAAAAAAACTAATCATACCTCCCTTTATGGTAAGATCTTTTGTTTTCTTTGTTAACAATCCATTTTAGTAAGGTATTCCATTTTCTGTCAAATCTACTGTGCGTGGTAAGATTAACGGTTTGGTAGTTCAGAGCCCCTAAACATTATCGGCTTTTTTGTCTTCTTCATCTCTTATGGTAAGGTAAGATCGTCCTTTTTTCTGTTATTCATTTCTTTTTGTTGAATCTTTGCTCTTTTTTTAAAAATGATCTCGTATGTTAAGATATTTGATATGTTTGTTACGCACTCATCATTGTCAGATTTGTGCCTTGTTTATTCTGTTTCCCATACAATACGATCTTTGCTTCTGTACCACTTAGGGTGAGTTCTTCGTTCCGCTTATTCCGTATGATAAGGCGTTAGCGAATTTAAAAGAATACTTGGCGAACTTGTAATCCTTGCACGGCCGCACACAAGTGACAGGCAAATGTCGATATATGGTCAAGCATGTCTTAACGTAACAAGATGCCAAAGATCTTTGCGTGGACAGCGGACGAAGCCTTTCAGCAAGCTTCCCTTTGGATTTAGGTTTACATAAATACATATTTAACCCAAAGATTATCAACCTGTTTTAAAAAATAATTTCTAATACGATGCTGTCCTGTAAGTGTAGCTCTAACCCTGATAAATGATAAACAATAAAAACTAGAACTTCCCGTAATACCACTATGCTCATAAAAAAAGTAATTGTGCGATTGTGTTTGATATAATATATATTTTAAGATGTGTGCTGCTTCTGGACAATGCCTTACTGTTAGGTATAGGTTTTAGATGTGACGTTAAACTGGCATCAAATGATAGTTTGCATTTATGTTTACTAGATTATCTCCGTAAGACTAAGACATTGATCTTTTAAAAACTTTTATTTTTACTGGTCTGTCTTTCATTTCTTAATTGTCAAACGAGTTTTATGTATAAAATTTGAAAACAAAATATTGTACGAGTAGTTAAGGTATTTAATAATCTTCTGTATAGAAGGAGCGTCTGTAACAGATAAGATAAGTTTATTGAATCCTGTGGTTTTTCGACGTGTCTGAAAAGAGTGGAATTTTAATATAGAACTCAGAACAATCGAACTAAAATTATTTTTTTTAACATTTGAAGAAATCGATTATTGATTCATAGTTTTAACAGCGACAAAGACGGCAAAACGACGATGTTGTGAAGAAAGGTCATTAAATATTTAGTTTAGCCATGTTTGATGACACGGACTCCAGCTAAGCACTCACAGCATGGATTGCAGCAGCGTAAACTCACATGTGCGGATTGGGGACATCAGTTCTCTTCTCCACGTCCGTTCACTCTTAATATTGATGCTTTCTGTCAATCCACTCAATACAGCATTATCATAATGTCAATCCACTCACTCACTATAGCATTGATGTCATGTACGTCAATCCACTCACTCATTATAGCAGTGATGTCATCCATGACAATCCACTCACTCACTATAGCATTGATGTCATCTAAGACAATCCACTCACTCACTATAGCATTGACGTCATCTATGACAATCCACTCACTCACTATAGCATTGATGTCATCTATGACAATCCACTCACTCACTATAGCATTGATGTCATCTATGACAATCCACTCACTCACTATAGCATTGACGTCATCTATGTCAAGGCACCCAAATCAAATAACGGCGAACCATCGATTGACTGATTAATGAACGACCCCCCCCCCCCAAAAAAAAAAAAAAACCCTATATATACACTGTCCACAACTTATATTTTTGATGTTTGCATCCTCCCAGCCGTTGATACAATGGATGACACACAGCAACATGCATGCAGTTCCACCGATAAAGATAGCGAGCGAACCAGTCCACCGCTCATATCAATGTTCATCTAGTTGCCAGATAAGTCTTCCCCGAACTTCTGACCAAAAGAAAAAATTGGCGCCCCGTGTTGTAGGCAGGGGGGTGTGAAGGGCGCGTCCAACTCGGTCGGCATATATTTTTTTTTTAATCTGTGTTTTCTATTTGAAACAGATCATTTTCAAATCACTTTTTTGTCATGTAAGTATTATTTAGTGTAATTTTGCACTTTAATATCGTAACACGCGTGAAGCCATGTAAAACATCATACAATTAATTGTTAGAAATCAAACATTTAAGTGGAACCTATATTTAAAGCTGCCAGTTGTGATGTGACGTCACAATTTCAACCCCCTTCCAACTCATTGAACATCGTCACAAATGTGTTTACCCCCCCCCCCCTTTCCCCCTAGGTGTGTGACGTCCTTTATGGACGGCCCCCAAACTGTTATTGCGAGGCTGTTAATATTCGTCTGCTCAAAGAACATTTTTTAAAAAAAATTGTCTGACAATTTAATATTTCATTGTAGGCTGAATTGACTTAAGGAATGCGTTGATTTATGTTTACATCTCTGGCCTTTTAAACTTGTGGAAATCTTTTAGAGCGTCACACAGGTTGAGTAACAACGACTTGGCATAGGAGCAGTTGTGAAGGGCGCCAAGGGCTAATCCATTAGTTTTAGTATTTTCCTACCTCTTAATTTTTCTATATCCATTTGTCAAGGGCGCCAAGAATAAATTAGCCAAGGGTGCGTAAAACGCAGTTACGCTTCTGGCCTCACAGGGTAGAATGATTCCAAGTGCGATTTGCTTTTGATTTGACCGTTACTTCCGCTTTCAAAAAGGATATGGGATTATCGGAATTCCTTTCTCTCGCGTCACATTTGCTTTCTCAAGAACTCAACCAAATGCCAAAGGAAATCTATGAGTCATCGAACTTTCCCACTTCCACAAAATGTCGGGTTAGTGACGTGAGAGGGTTTTCGCTCCGTGTAGCACTTATTTTGGGGTGATATTTTCTGTTCTTTTCATACGCTTAATAAAAAAATAAAATCCTTTTTAAATATGTTGGTATAACTAAATAATTTTCGTAAGATGGTGCGGGGACAAAAAAATCAAGGTAAGCTCGAGGCGTCACAAGGTATGCTTTATTCATCCACGAGATCAGGTTAGCATTAGACATTAAAAAAAAAGAAGAAATCTCTATCAAACACGAGTTTAAACGAGTAGGGAATAATATTTAGAAATTATTTAGAGAGATAAAACGACAAGAACAGTTGTCTGGGTCAGTGGTGAGTCAGCCGAATGATTAGCATTATCTGTAGATGATTGTTTCTGATGTTTAATGTTATTAATTAAAAAGGAAAACTGTCTACTCAATCCGTATTCCTTTATTTTAGACAGCAGGAGAATTTCTTTAAAAAGGTATCTTTTAAAAAAGTAAATTAAGTGCAGAGCATAACTAAGTGTGGAGCAAATAAAGAGTGGGTCATAACGAAACTTTGGACATTACAAGTAGGGCATAATAAATAGTACGGTATAACAAAGTTTAGGACTTATACTAGTGTAGAGCAGTGCTCCTCAAAGTCATGGTTCGTGGGCCATCCGTCACTGAAGTTATCACGAAAAGACTGACAAATCTAAATATAATCCACCATTTTCATCGATTAAAAACTAACCGTTTAGAATATATCAATTTGTTGGCAATAAGCACATACAAATAAAGAAATAAAGTAAAATAAACTTCATTTTACTACCACATAGTACAGGAAAATAGTGCACCGGTCCCAGGTGCACTGGGAAAATTCCAGCCGGTCCGACATCCTAAAAAGTTTGAGAAGCACGGGTGTAGAGCATAACAAAGACTGAGACATAAAAAAGATGATAGTGAAAACATAATCAGCTCTATTTTGGTCTCCTTAATGCTCATTGCATTCGTCATGGCTACGAGAGCACGGGGGCGGGATATGGCTGGGGGGAGGGGGGTAATCGCCATGTTCGATCCCAGACGGGGGTCGGTATGGTGGCCGAGTATAAATAGATTAGGAGAGGGGGGAGGCTAAATCAATGTTCGTTGACTGGAGCTCGAGACTTTGTACGTCCGGCTCGAATAATGCCAATCTAAGTCTAAGACTCGTCTATCGGATGTTCACGTGAAAGGGAATTCATTTCACTCACTAGACCGGAGAAGTGGGTAGAGCGAGAAGGTAAGGGGGTGGTGGTGAGCTACTGGGCAGAACATTGTCCAGCATGGACGTTGAGAATAAAAATTGCATGGGTAGTTGTTTTCAGTGGCGTAGCTAGGGGGGGGGCGGAGGGGGCGGTCCGTCCCGGGCGGCACTCACTCAAAGGGCGGCGATTGTGGGGATTTGAAAAATAAACCCAGTCAATTCCGAAAACCGCCCCTTTTCTTTTGAAGGGGGAAAGCCAAAGTGACACAAAAAGAATCTCAATTTTGAGTTTAAATTAACGGATTCGTGCAACATTTGTTTGATTACATAGTGGTTGTTATAACTAACGCAGAACAGTTTAAAAATTTAAAATCGCTGAAAAAAAGTAACTATTTGTTTGCAAAATTAAGCTGTATACGTCACAGATGGCGCTTTTATAAGAAAACTGCACAAAAACAACAACACATCACCGCTTGTTAGAATATATGTAAAATTAATATCGCACAACAGTTTTAGCGTGGAATTTCCACATTCGCAGAATGATGCGCTATCAAGTACCTACATGACATTGTGGTTCAAATATTGTGTTTAAATTGCAAGTAGATCTAGTAAATTATATTACTGTCTCGGGTTTTATAAAATGATTGTAAGGTAACTCATTAAAAATTAAATTTACTTTGTTTTTATTGCATTAAAGTAACCCATATAGGTTGGATTTTTCATTAATAAACGGTTATTCATTAAAAATGAACGATTATTCATTTCTCCGTTAATAAACACTACAATAGTATAAATAATTCAGAAAAAGACATACTTAAAAATTTTAAGCGTCTTGGAAAATTGACATCTGAAGTAACAAGTAGAACGAGATCAGATGCTTGAATTTTACTCAGTTCATGGCAATCGTTTACTTTTCTATGATATCTCAAATTATGGTAACCCGTCTTTTTTAAATTAATGCAAACTATGCAAACCCATTTGATAAAACAAAGATATGTGCTAATACAGAACGCTGTTACAGAGAGTTGGAAATATCTACTAGATTCCAAGTTAAAAGGAGAGAATATGAGTGGGGAAAATCCAGAAGACGTGGTTCTATCTTTAGATCAAGAAGTACAACGAGAAATGTTTTTTATCAATAAATGTAACTATAAAAGAACGAGGTGATGAGTTACATGTCCTTGCAATAAAATATTCTTGTATGCAATCTAGGATTCTAAATGAAGAATTTGAACATCAATTAAAATTCTTTATTTACATTGATAAAGAAATGTTCGAGATTGAAAGAGAAAGGATCCAGGTTTTTATGGCAGTACACGGGCTGGTCTTAGCTACTGCGGGCCCCTATGCAGCTTAGTATGCAAAACTGATTGCGTGGGCTCCAGTTTGGGTAGGGATAATGTATTAATAAGGATAATAATTGAAAATTAAGATAGGTTGGGCCTATGAAAGCGCTGGGCCCACTGCGACCGCATAGGTTGCAGGAGCCTAAGACCAGCCCTGGCTGTACCTACACTACAAGAAGAGGCATTATGTTAAAAAAAAGAGGGGAAATACCCACTTGATCCATTAAAATATATTTAACAGTAAATATTGGAAAATTCTTTATCCAACATTACAATTTGCTAAGAATTTTTTTTAAACAATTGCTATCAGTGTATCTAGTTGTGAAAGAAGCTTCTCCAAACTAAAGTTGAAAAAAAATATTTTCGCTCCACAATAAATGGTTTAAGACCACAAAATCTTGCAATATTGTCCATAGAACATAATATTACAAATAATATAAATTTGATAACATTATAAACGATTTTTCGACTATGAAAGTTATGCGAATAAGTACATTTATAAATAATTTAAAAAATATGTTTACAAACTGATGTATACAATTTCTTTTTTTATTAAAAAAAAATTCATATATCTATATATATAAAAATCAAAGTATGTCTGTATGTGTGTGTGTGTGTG
>MUZC01004528.1:375684-388873 GCA_002072015.1 Radix auricularia | reverse complement strand
TTTTGAGATTGTTGAGTACCCTTCCGGAATGGTAACTGGCTACTTTGTTTTCTCAATCTAGCACTAAAGGGGCACCGGGGGCCCTAAATGTTAATTTTTGCTTATATGAGCTATATAAAAATTAATTTAAGCGCTATCTACTTGATAAATGGATGGATCTTAACCAAATTTTGTAATTATATTCTTGATAGCCAATATTAAAATACTATAAGTAAGTTATCTCCTAAGGTCCATTCTTTTGGGGCTAGGGGCCCATAATACCTTTTTTTAAATAAACCTTTAAAATTGTATTCCCCAGTTTAATTATTACAGATCTTGACAAATGATGATAAATGTATCCATTATTATCCATCTTAAAATAAACAGTTGTTTTGAGCTTTATAATCTACCTTGAATGGGCCCTGGGGCCCTTAATGTCGTTTTTTGCTAATATGAGCTATATAAAAATTAGTTTAAGCGATAGCTACTTGCTAAATTGATGGATCTTAACCAAACTTTGTATAAAAATACTTGATAGTCAATGTTAAAATATTATAGGGCACTAAACTCGTAATGGCAACTCCTTCAGGGTTGGGGGCCCAAAATACCTGTTTTTGTAACGTTTAAGATTTTATCCCCCAATTTAATTATTAAAGTTCTTGACAAATAATGATACATTTATCTATTATTATCCATATTGAAATGAACAGGTGTTTTGAACTTTATATCTTGCCCTGAATGGGCCCCTGGGGCCCTTAATGTCGTTTTTTTTGCTAATATGAGCTAAATAAAAAATAGTGTATGCGTTAGTTACTGAGTAAATGAATGGATCTTAACCAACTTTGTATACAAAACCTCTGTAGCCCATATTATTAACATAATTAAGGGCAATGAACTTCTAATGTCCATTTCATCGGGGCCAGGGGACCCCAAATGTCTTTTTCGTAATTTTTAAAGATATTTTTCCCATTCATTTTTTAACGATCTCGATAATTATATGCATGATGAAACGGAATTAAAATGAACAGATTTTTGATATTGACATCTTGCACTGAATGTGGCCGGGGGCCCCTAAATATGTTTTTACTTCTATATATATCTCTATATAAATGTGTGTGTGTGAGTGTATGTCCTTTATAGCTGACTACACCATGTATCAAATCATCATGAAATTTTTTGAGACTGTTGAGTATCCTTCCAGAATGGTAATTGGCTACTTTTTTTTCTCCATTTAACCCTTTAAGGGCGCCGGGGGCCAATAATGTAATTTTTTGCTTATATGAGCTTTAAAAATTAGTTTAAGCGCTAATTTCCTGCTATATAGATTAATCTTAACCAAATTTTGCAATTATATTCTTGATAGTTAATATTAAAATACCATAGGGAACTTAACTCTTAATGGCAGCTCATTCGGGGCTTGGGGCCCAAAATACCTGTTTTTGTAAAGGTTTGACATTTTATTCCCCAATTTAATTATTAAAGGTCTTGAAAAATAATGATAAACTTATCCCTTATTATCCATGTTCAAATGAACAGAAGATTTGAAATTGGCATCTTACCTTGAATGGGCCAGGGGCCCGTAATAGCGTGTTTTGCTTTTATGATCAATATAAAAAATTAGTTTATGCATTACCTACTGAATAAATGAGTGGATCTTAACCAATATTTGTATTTAAAAATTTGGTAACCCATATAAAATTACTTAAATGCAATGAACTTCTAATGTCCTTTTTTCGGGGCCAGGGGCCCCATATGTCTTTTTGGTAAATGCTTAAGATATTTTTTTCCATTCAATTTTTAACGATCTCGGGAAATATATCCATGATGTGAAACAGAATTAAAATGAACAGATTTTTGGACTTAACATCTTGCAACGAATTTGGCTGAGGGCCCCTAAATGTGCCTTTCCCTTATATCTATATATATGTATATATGAATGTGTGTGTGTATGTATGTCCTTTATAGCTGACTAAACCATGTATTCGATCGTAATGAAACTTTTTGAGATTATTGCGTACACTCTCAGGAAGTTAACAGGTAACTTTCTTCGTCAATTAAACACACATGGGGCGCCGGTGGTCCATAATGTCAACTTTTGCTGATATGAACTATATAAAAATAGTTTGAGCGCTAGCTACTTGGTAAATTGATGTATCTTAACCAAATTTTTTATACAAAAAACTTGATAGCCAATATTAAAACACTATAAGGTCCTGAATTTTTAATGACTATTTCTTTGGGGCTGGGGGTGCCAATTGTCTATTTTTAGGGGGGTGGTTAATGCTTAAGATATTCTCCCCATTCAATTTTTAACAATCTAGAGGAATACTTTAATGATGAAACTGAATTAAAACGAACAGCTTTTTTAAATTGACATCTTGCGCAGAATGGGCACAGGGGCCGGTAAATGTCGTTTTTTCCTTTATATTACCTTTACAAAAAATAGTGTTAGCTTCAGTTACTAAGAAAATAACGGATCTTGCCAATCTTAGTACATTTGTACATAAAAACTCAAGAGTCTATAAATAATTACTGTAGGGAACAGAACTCTTAATGTCCATTCCCTCGATGCAGGCTTACTCAAATGTTTTTGTAATGCGCGTTAATAATTTAATTCCCCAATCAATTTTACCCAATATTGAGAAACAAAGCTTGAGTACAAATTATCACTTATTTTAGAGCCTGGCCCTTTAATGTCATTTTTTAATTTTTTTAAGCTTTTAAATTATTTGTTTTTCCATTTACTATGAAACTTTGACTTTTTTTCACACTTCCGTGTAGGTTTCTGGCATAATTGTTTTTAAAACACATCACTCATTGGATTCTTAAATAGTCATTTTTACTAAGATCGTTGCAACGCACGACCGGGTCTGCTAGTATTTTATAAATAAAAAATAAAAGCATATTAATTGTTAATGTTTTGGGGTATAAATTTGGAATATCTTTTGTCTCATTTGGGGTGGGGGATGGGGGGCGACCTGTGACCCCATAACTTTTTTGTGGGCTTAAAAACAAGTATCTTGTATTTTTATAATGTGTATTTATAGGTTTATCATCTTATGCGGCCTCTTCTATTACTGCTTACATAAATAGGGCATGCAATGGTAAAATTGTTCCCCATCTTTTTCAATGTACTTCGTTTCAATTACAATTATTTATTCACGCTTATTAATTTATAAAAACCATCATATGATTAACTTAATTAAGACGTAAATGAAGTCAAGTGGTTTCGGCTGATTTTTCCCCCTCCCCCCTCGTCTTCTTATCTTATATCTTAGATATACAGACGCTCCTTCTATGCAGAAGATAATTGCGTCCACAGACCATGAGAGATGATCTGTTGGCAAGTGATGCAGCGGTCACAGGCCACGGCTATAGGGGTTCCACGCATTACCCCAGCCGCCTAACTATTGTCTAGTTAGGTACCCATTCGGAGCTGGGTGACTCGGGGACTCCTCAGGCCCCGAGAACAAATCCTCACTTTCGTGTGGATTCGAACTCGTGACCATCAGTATGACAGTCGAGAGCGCTACCTCTCGACCACCACGTCCCACACGGCGTCACGAAACGAAAACTTAGACCCATTCCTGAATGGGACAAAGTCCCCCCCCATACAAGCGGTATTTTGTATTTGAAAATGAGCATGTTTAAAATCATTTTTTTTTTGGTCGTTTGGTCATTTAAATATGTTTTTAGTTTAAGATTGCACACTAACATCGTAACACGCGTGACAACGCGTAAATCGTCATTGAATAAAGTTTGGGTAATCATATATTTCAGTGTAGCTTTTATTTAAAGTTGCGCGTTTTGAATGACATCAAATGTGTCACTCCCCCCCCCCCCGATACGTGACGTCATTTATGGGTGGCCCCTAAAAGGGCGGCATATTGGAGACCGCCCCGGGCGGCAAAAGATCTAGCTACGCCACTGGTTGTTTTTATGTTTGGTTTTGGAGGGGTGTGGGGACGGGGCTGACTTGAGAAATGTGCTACGATGAATGATGTAAAGTATAATAATTATTGTAAACACATTTTTCAACACAGTAAGTGGCAGGTGTTAAAACAAGTGAGGGTGGGGTGATTTGGAACAGCCGTTAGAAGGGAGAGAGTATAGAATTCTGAACACTTGAAAAGGAGGCAAATATAGTTTGCGAAACTTCTTTTTTAAAAAAATAGTTCACTTGAGATTTAAACCGGAAGGAGGAATATGTTGATGCCGCCGTGAATTAAAGACTTAAATGAAATTCTGTGGCATTCTAAACATATTTAAAGTCTAAGGAGTCTACAAATATCTTTACGCTGCCTAACGATTCAGCGTTAAGTTAATGACCACATAACCATGATTATCAAGATATGTTTACGATGTTAATATGAAAGTTCTTTTTTATATATAAAAAAAAGAAATATAATGAATTATAATAGAGTTTAATCATGGATTTAAAAAATAAGCTACCTTTATTCACAAAAAGTACCACACGTAATAAATAAATATGTGAAGTAGCGTTCACAAGTTTCATTAACCACTTAAGTGCAAGATTGTGTGGTTAGGACAATAACCCGCGGCTTGAACTCGTGACCCTGGTTCTTGCCATCCACTGTAGTCCTGCCAGCCGAATTTTTTAAAAATTACGCTAGCTGACATAACTTGTTTGCGAATATTCGGATTAGCCGTATTTCTCCATAAATTGACATATATATACGGCTGATTTTCGGCTGATTACGAAATATTCGGCTGAAATTCGATTGAAGGCTGGCCAATAACGAAGCAATAAAACTTCAGCAACTTTTACAATACTTCAGAAAAAGTTTTATTATTTTTAACAATAGAAAAAAAAAGTTTTATATGCTGTCCTACTAATACATGCCTTCCACTCATTCAGTTTCTGTCACTTAATACCTGATAAGCACTTATAATGTTAGTTTATAATTGTCATAAATAAAACAAACACGATGTAGTTTATCAGCTGGTAGGCTAATGCGGAGCGCCGAATATTTTACGGCGGATTTTTGGCGGACGAAAATTCGGCGGCGCATGCTAAGGGGTCTAAACCTCTGTACCCAGCACTCATCAACTGTTCACAATTCTTTAGGAAAAAATCTCTCAATATAACATGTCAGTTGTTTACAATGAAGGAAATGTACTATGTAATAGGAATTCTTGATTGTTTATAGGAGTGGCATTAGAAAACAAGCACCAAAAGCAACAACGAAAGTTCGTTTTTTGTCTAGATGCGGGTTTGAGCTTCTTCTAATATTTCCCAGCATTTTATTTTTAGTTTCATAATGTGCTTCTTATTCTTAATTAACCCTCCCCCTTCCCACAAACAATTTTTCTTTTCTTTAATAAATCTTATATTTCAGAATAAATATCAACTGAGGAGTTTTTAGATTTAAAAAAAAAAAAGGTAAAAACCCTTATAAATAGAATCTCGTTAAAATCCAGTGATCAAAATATCGTTAAGGTGTAGGATAAAAAGAGCGGAGACGACACTAATTAAATAAAGGTAAATCTACACTAGTTCAGGACTTGAACGCTACCGTATAGGACCGTGGAACCATAAAGAAAATTATTTGTCTGTGTGGCTAGAAGGCAAAGAAGTGCCTCCGCTCTCTCTGAGTCGTTCATTGTAGTAACAACGTTTAACCTCTACGCTTTTGAATTTTTTTTTATTGTAATAACTTTTTTGTAGTTATCACCCATATTGACAAGCCGTCATACATTTGACAAATTACTTTATCAATAATAACTACCGTACTACCATTTGTTGTTTTAAAATCTTTCAACTTGGATTTTTAAAAAAAATATTAACAGAATGAATGGAAATGAAGCCCACACATGAAAAAATACTTCTATTTCCTATTGTTACATTTATAATTATAAAAAATAAATGTGAAAATAGTTACCATTAAAAACAAAAAATATTCATTGTTTACAATCCAGCCTTTGATTTGTTTTTGAAAGCAGCTACGGACTATACCCATGTGATAAAATTTTTTTTTTTTTTTTAAAGTTGCGACTGCATGTTTTGCAGCACCGGATACCAGCAATTTCAAGTGAGTAAATATAATAATACGCACGTTGTGAAGGATAAGTGATTTTATTTTCCAAAGTCCCGGTCTAGTATGGAAGTGTTAAAATCCTGAACTAGTGTGGACATACCCTAACTGATACTCCCAAGGCCATAACTCGAGTTTACTCGCAACTCAATTATTCTATCGATTTTTTGGAACGGAAAAAGAATCCGAAGAGTTGTCGTTGTTTGCTGGTGCTGGGTTAATTCCCTTGGTAGAGAAAGTCAGTTTCCTGATAAACTGGTTAAAAATGAATTCAACACTGGAAAAGAAGAAGAAGACAAAATTACAAAAATAAAAAAAATTAAACGACAAAATTAATCACACACGATACTTTATACCACCATACTTAAATAAATGCTTGAATTAAAAAAAAATTATATATAATATATATATTTTAAAACTTTTAATTAATACATTTCCACAAAAAAAAACAAAAAAAAAAAAACGTATCATTCGCTGATTTATAATGCAATATATACACAGGAAGCCTCCGTTATAAATCTATTTGGCTAATACATGTAGGACATGTTTTATTTCAAGTCGATACGTTTTTATTTCACATGCTGACAGTACAGATCCATCGATTGGCGTTATCTGGCATTTTACGTAAATTTGTTACATCCTTTGTTTACATCTCTTCACACAGTGACAGCACGTATCTCTTTACTTTGTTATAGTACGAATTACTTCACGTGGTGACAGCACGTATCTCTTTACTTTGTATTAGTACGAATTACTTTACGTGGTGCCAGCACGTATCTCTTTACTTTGTATTAGTACGAATTACTTCACGTGGTGACAGCACGTATCTCTTTACTTTGTATTAGTACGAATTACTTTACGTGGTGAAGAATGCATCATTTTACGCGGTGATGGCATACATCACTATACGTAATGACAGCATGCATCATTTTATGTAATGACAGCATGCATCACTTTATGTAATGACAGCTCGCATCAATTTATGTAATGACTTAGAGTGAACATCGCATGGTAGACAAACGATTTCTCTCAATGGACACAATAACCTTTAACAACATTTCGAACATTCACGTCAGTCAATAGTTTAAAACCAAAATGTTATAATATATATATATGTATATATAAACGATTAATTATTTGATTAATTGTTACAAATTTTAATCGATTAAAATTAATTTGATCGATATAAGTTCGATAAAAATTTAAGAAAATACTTCTATTTTTTCCCAATTTATTTAATTAATTTTTTTTTTTTGTTACTTACATACTTTTCCATCGTATTATTATTATCTATTTTGACGTGCATGCAAACGTAAAAATGATCTTTCATCCTTATTTCTTGCATAGTAGAGCGAATTTTTAGCATGATAAATTTTCTTTACAAAAACTTTTCTTACGTTTTGCTTACAAAATCAGACAAGAGTAAATGCAATCACTAAACATTTTATTGCCCAATGTTAAAAACAAAAAGAATTGACTTTAGGTGTTGTTTTTTTCCCCCGATGACATAGCCTTTTTGTATTTTAAAAGCCAAGAAGTAGCACATTTAAAATTACTGTATTTATAATAAGTAAATTTTCTCTTTTGATTTGAATGTATCTAAATAAAACAGCCAAAAGCAACAATAATTATAAAGTAAAGGAAACCGAAAACTAAAAGTCATAAACACGGTTCACGATTAATTCCTCCTCCATTGAAAAGACAGTATGAGTTTTTTAAATAAATGTAATGCAGAACTCTACGTTGTTATCAGAAATATTTCACAAATATTTTATCGAATATATATATATTTAAAGAATCTTTATCTTAGCCTGTGTTTGGGCATGTGTGTACGGTTCTGATGGATTATGTGTGAGTTGTGAATGCGTGTGTCGTTAATGCGTGTGTCGTTAATGCGTGTGTCGTTAATGCGATTTGTATTGAAATCATTTAAGCTACAATCAGTGGCGTATTTAAAGAAAGAACCCTTTAGCATCAGATGTTATGGCGTTAGCCGCAACCATACATTAAACCGTTGTAACGGAATTGATTGGTTCATAGTTTGTTTCGGTGGCACATGATGTGGAATTTGTGACACGGTCATTCATTATGTTAGCGTGTTGTTCCTTCTGAGCAGCGGTTCTCAGCCCTTGGCCCAGGACAACATTTAAAGACTTTCATGAAATGTCTCCTACACTAGGGTCTTATAATGTATTACTAGAAACTATAACACTGCTGTCACTGAGTGTGTCATGGGCAGTAACAGCGGTCACTCGTCAAAGACCTGGGACCAATCAATAAGATGTAGAGCTAATCAAATTTGGAAGTCCGCAAGATTGAAATGTAAACACCGTTTCCGCTATTTAAACTTCAACCGTTAGCTGTCCAATGAGAAAAGAAACTAATGTTACTATCGATTACTGAAGAGGTGGTTCTAAAAAGAGAGGATGGGGCAAGGCTTAATTAAAATAGTACTAAAGACAGTTGGAGGTATGTTTCCATTCGTGTTCAACGCAAATTTAAAATCCTTAGAAAGAAAAGGTGAACTAAAATTTTAAAAAATTAAAAAATAACGAATATTAATAATTTACATCTCAATTATTATGATTCACTTCGCAATAAAAAAAAATTAAGTATACAACATTTGATTACAATGGGAAATTTAGAAAATATAAAAATATTTCAATAATTCAATTAACTTGACCTTTTAAAATGTAATAAAATTAGATTGATCTATTCACAATACAAAGTAGACACGTTGTTGACAAGCATACTTTGTTCAAATTGCTTATCTTCACAAACCTCTAAAGATTGGAATAGCCAGAACGGCACAATCAGTTAATGCTCAAAAGTGTAAATATTATTTAAACATGTTTTATCATAGGACAAACACAAATATGTAAAACACAAGAAACAACACATTACTGAGTGATCACTTGTGGCCGGCTCATTTCGCTTAATTTACAAAATAAGAATAACAACATAGTGGGGACACCTTGGTGGGGGGGGGGGCACAAACATTCACACTTGTTTCTACAGTAAGCTGAATTGCAATTTTAAAAAAAATTCTCAGTAATCATGTAATGAAGATCGATGAAAAAGCTAGGATTATGGTGAGGACGAAACAAAACACAAAACAAATTGATTGTGTTAAAATTCAGTTCAAAGTCTCCAAATCTTATTCGGTGATTATATTATCTTGACGATTAATGCTGCTGGTTATGTTATTATTTTGAACTCTTAGTAAATTTTTAATATGCCCTCCTTGGCACTTTATGGAAATTGTTTTTGTTTTTTTTAAATGTAAGAGCTTTCATTGAACACATATTGTATTGTGTATCTTAATTTAATTGGAATATAATGCATTGCCACTGCCATTGTTAATCACGTAATGACAAGAGATTAATTTTTTTAACGGGCGCATGAATGAGTTTAGATGAATTATTATTTCAAAATAAATTTTCAAGTGTGCAGCGGCTAGAATTTTTCAATGCTTTAAAAGTCGTGGAATTTTAATCTAATTTAGTGCCATATACTATATAGTAGGAGGACTTTAAATCCGTTTCTCTATGTGGGTAAACGTACCATCTAGTAGCAGGACTTTGAAACCTAAATTACAAGTGCACTTAGTATCACAAATTGTAGGAGGTGCGTGAATCCAAACATTTAGTAAGAGCTTTAATCCAAAGATTTAGGAAGTGATTGAATCAAAATTTGTAGAAGGAGTTTGAATTCCAACGTGTAAGAAGAACTGGAATCTCAAAGCGTAGGAGGGGCTTGAATTCCAAAATTTAGGAATTGATTGAACCCAAACTTGAAGGAGAACTTTTGACTAATAGTTTGACTTTGACATGTTGACTCATTCAATCCACTTAAGGCCAGGATCTCAGCCGGAGGAGGAAATTCTTTTGGAGATTCCAGAGACTAGCATGATGTCTAATGACATTATGTGAGCTGAAGATAAGCTATGGGTCCGGAGTTGCTTTTTTTAAAAATACAAAGAGCAAGAAAAGAGTTAAGGGAATATAAGGGTGAGGTGGGATAGACGGAAAGGAAGCAAGCTATTGATTTAACTTTATCTGATCAGAAGTTGCCGTAACCGAATAAAGGGTAAGGGAGACGACACAGGTTAAGTCATGGTTAGAAATAGATACGAATAAAAAGAGATTTAGGAAGTGGCTGATGCAGCCTGAATGACATGGGAAAGATACCCAAAAACAAAGTGACAGGGTTTTAAGGAAGCGTTGCGTGTACTGTCAAGTGGAGTGGGGAAAATATGCATCAAAGAGGAATTTCCAAGTGGGAAAACGACATACAAAGGAGAGATGAGAGCGATAGGAGCATGTACAAGTATTGAAAGTGGTTAATAAGCGAAAGATGACAATAGGGGAGAAAGACGGAGACAGTGAGAGGAAAAGATGGAGAGAGTGAAAGAGAGAGAGAGAGAGAGAAAGAGAGAGAGAGAGAGAGAGAGAGAGAGAGAGAGGAACGTGTACAATTATTGAAAGTGGTTAGTGAGTGAAAGATGACAATAGGGGAAAAAGACGGAAACAATGAGAGGAAGAGATGGAGAGAGTGAGAGTGAGAGAGTGGGAGAGAGCGATGAAATAAATATTCAAAGGTTTCCTTAGAGACGAAGCCCGGTAACTTCCCCCCTTTCTCCAAACTTGAAGAGGAGCTTGAGTTACGCCACTTGATTAAATCCTTTCTGCTGGATATCGTATTAGCGGACTTCAATTTCTAAATTGTTTCACAGTAAACATATTGGTAATGAAGTCGAAGAGAGCGCAAAACATCATCAAGTGAAATGATGATAAGAAACTACCGAAAAAAATAAAATATGATTTGTTCGGAACTCGTATTTAATCCGGTGTGGCATTAAAAATTAGCATTGAGTATAAATGGGGCACACACAAATAAATACAGTAAATATATTATAACTAGATTGTGCCTGCGGCGCCCACTTTTTTTTAGGGCGCCTACGGCGCCAACCTTTTTCAAAAGCCCAACTAACTTGTCCTTTTTTGATAAATACGAAATATTAAACTTTCTGAAATGCACCCAAAGTATTTAATAATAGGGGTTGTATTTTGCGCACCGATGCACACCAAACAATGACGTCATCATATTGAATATTTTTACAGCGCTAATCACCACACGATTTTTCAACTAACTGCTGTAGACTGTCGTACATCGTTCCTCAGCGTTCCAGATCCAGTGACTTGGACTATTATATTATTTATTATCACAGCTCTATTGCGTCATTGCTATATTCTCCTATTTATCACAAATCTATTATGGTTTCAGGAAAAAAAAAATGTCGGTGGCACCTCACATTTTATTTTTTGTTATATGACTGTAACAGTTATACATTTTGAAGACGACTTTATTTGATACTTATAGAAACGTTTATAGAAAACTGTAGTAGTTCTTAATTGTATTAAGCATGCCATCCACAGTATAGAAAAGCTAGTATTGAGAGAACTCTTTTTTTAAAAATAAGGATTAGAAAAATATATTTTGCTGACAGACCGGATTGATTTCAGAACAATATCGAATCCCAAGACAGAGTATCAGATGATATTTGCGTTCTAAAGCAGCTGCAAGCGAGCTTACCGGCAGAAGACAGATATTTTTAAGCAAAAGGGGAGATTATTTAGAACCTTACCATTGGTACATATTTCCCCACTTCCACATACATCGGATACAAGGCATCCTGTGAAAAGAAAAAAAATTCATTAGAATCATTCAGCAGCAATGTTAGCTTCAACAATGATTTAAACAAATTTCCAACAAATTAAAGGAAGGCAATATCATACATGAACATTGATTTCAGCAAAGTTCATTGTATTCATTCAGCACCAATGTGATATCTGACCACTGATTTCAGCAAAGTACATCACGTACATTTAGCAGCAATGTGATAACTGACAATTGATTTCAGCAAAGTTCATTGTATTCATTCAGCAGCAATGTGATATCTGACCATTGAATTAAACAATACATGGCTGATTCATGTGTACTGTATAATGAGCTTAACACAAACAAACAAATTTTCAGCTCTAATACTGATGTCCACAGCCCAAACTTGTCCCTAGTCCCCAAAGCCACCCCAAAACAGAAACTAAATAGTATATAGTCTAAGTAATTTTTTATAAAAATTATACTTTTTTTCGGAAAAATCTTCCATAAAGAAGTAATGAAATTTCGCCTCCTTATAATAACAAATAATTATGTGACAATTTCGTTAAACCGAGGAATGAGTATTTTTATGTGCGTGTTTGTAGGCGGGGGTTGGGGTTGGGAGCTCCAGTGAATTGTAAAAGAAAATTATTATCTTGTGATGACAAATACAACGTACGCCAACCATAACCACACATATGTTTTAATCGTTCAGTAACAAACCTGCAAAATATTTTAAAACGTTCATATATACTAAATATAGAAAGAAAAAAAAATCATGTTAAGCCTGGTCCCTATTGGAATTCAGGACGTGTTAGCGCATTTTCGTATTATGTATCAGTACTTATGTTAGATATCAGAATTATGTAGTTATCAGTAATTGTGTTTAGATTTTAGACATATTTTTATGAATTTTCTTGTGTAATGAATATACCTGACATTTTTTTTATTTAAAAGTCATTTCTTTACATTTTAAAAAAAATTATTTTCTCTTTAATCTAACTACAAGTCACCACAAATGATGACGTAAAACTCTCTAAACTTTTACACATATTCTAATGACGTCAACTAAAAAAAACAACTAATTCTTTTGCACCCTTTCGCACCACTCTTCAATGCTGGAGGAGCAACACATTCGACTTCCGGCAATGGCGGCCGTTCCCTGCGCTAGTGTTACCTCTCGATTCGAAATATTTTTTGGTAGTTTTAACGGGGTTTTTTAACGGATCGAGTAACTGAGTGTTGATGCACAAATGGCAGGTCAGGACATACAAAAAAACATATATACCTCATGGGTCTAGGACTTATGGATGCTGAGATCAAGGGTGATGACGGACGGACGGACGGACAAAACGGGTGCAATAGCGCATTCGACTTCTCGAAAATGCGCTAAAAATTTATTTTCTCTTTAATCTAACTACAAGTCACCACAAATGATGACGTAAAACTCTCTAAACTTTTACACATATTCTAATGACGTCAACTAAAAAAAA
>MUZC01004528.1:334716-365876 GCA_002072015.1 Radix auricularia | reverse complement strand
TCTTCCTCCTAACAAATATTTGCAATTGTTTTTATTATAAATCACTTGTTAAGTGCTTCAAAAGCGGTCCCGTGTTAATTTTTCTATTAAGAAATTTCATTTTCTGTAATTTTGACTTGTTATAAGCCCGTATAAAATTTGCCTCCATCCGATTATATACATAGATGTATAAAAGCTTATATTAAAATGTAAAATTGATATTTCGTCTGCAATGAAATTATTTCTTCACATTTATTTCTATAGTTATTTAACAAAAATGAAGAAAAATTAGTTCGACACATCTCTGAAAAAATCATTTGAGATTGTTCTTCTAATTAACAGTTTTTTAAGTCACATTCAATGACTTCCCGTTATCTTTTATTCAAGATCATTGCAGATCGCATCGGCAGAAACTTGTGTTCATAAAATTAACGGAATTTTTCATAATCCAGTGCATACTTTAACTATACATAAACCATTACGTGGTAACGTCTTTTCAATATTTAATTTCACTTTTAGCAATCTATGAAATAAATCGTTATTTCACAACTAATACAAACACACAGTCACACGCACACACAGACGCACATACACACATACACATAAACACACTCGCACACATGCATATTCACACACTCGGATTATAATCAAGATAAAAAGTAACATCAAATAAATTAATATAATAAAAGCTTCATGACGCCACTTATTGTTTTTTTATTTTACGGCGCGCAAAAGCACACCCTCTGTTAATCTCAAACCCAAAATCATTATGATTTTTACGTCTATATTTTCAATTTTAAAAAAGTAATCAAGAGTTGCGTGGTATAGGGGCTTCTGACTGACGGTCGCGCTTAGGCGCATCTATTATATAATGCGCTAAGGCGCATTTCCGTCCATCAGTGTGTGTGATTTTTTCAGAGATGTGTCGAACTAATTTCTCTTCATTTTTGTTAAATAACTATAGAAATAAATGTGAAGAAATAATTTCATTGCAGACGAAATATCAATTTTACATTTTAATATAAGCTTTTATTCATTTAAGTATATAATCGGATGGAGACAAATTTTATACGGGCTTATAACAAGTCAAAATTACAGAAAATGAAATTTCTTAATAGAAAAATTAACACGGGACCGCTTTTGAAGCACTTAACAAGTGATTTATAATAAAAACAATTGCAAATATTTGTTAGGAATAAGATGTATTTCTCTTAGGTGCTTAATTAATACAAGTAAGTGTTTTGGATCGATTTCAATANATTATATTGTAGTCAGAGTAAATTATATTAACTAAATACAGAATATTTGAGACAATTAGTAGCTTACCAATGTTAGAAGAGACACAGAAAATCCTCCTGTGAACATTTCATTGCATAAATAGTGATAGTGTCACCAGACAACTATAATTGGACGTATTCGATGACAAAATTAATTTGATCTTCCATTAATGTGACGTAGAGCTAATAAAAAATTTTCTAAACAATATTTTCCGTGAATTTACAACATGCGCAGAACAATGCAATGATCAAGTTTTGATACTGCCTGCTACCTACTTGTTACTGTTGACTTAGCCTAATAATTTAAATTTGAAAAAAAATACAATTATGAATTAACTTTAGCAGCTACTGTGTCTATCTTATAGTATCTATATATATAATTCTCCTTATGGTTCAACCATGCCGGACACCAATCAAGCTGTCTAACCCCACCGAGTAATCAGCTGACAAGATAAGTTAGTGCAGAGGGTGGGGGTCATCGAGACCAACAATGCGTTCAATTGAGGTCAATTACTTTGTTCTTTCAGAACAACAGAATAGCATGTATTTCGTAGTGTAGTAGTTATTACTTTCGCCTAACATGCGGAAGGTCGTAAGTTCAAGCCCCAGCTATGACATTACTTTTCTAATTTTTTAAAATGTTTGCATTTGTGCCCGTTCATTGTGCCCGTTCATTTCCCACTTTCTTTTCGAACTTAACGGCTGTAAGCTCTGTTTCTCGATATTGGCATAATAACTTCATGCTCTCCGTTGTGCTCAAAGTCGTTTGCCCGAACCCAAACCATTTGGACAACTGTGTTTTCCAGGAAGTCTTCATCAGTCACTAAATCATTACTGGCGTATGCTACGACGCGGGTCGGCTAGTTTATTATATTCAATAAAATACGCAGCGCGCGACCTACTAGCATAAACATTTACATGTGTAGCCGAGTGGTGGCTAAGTTATTAGAAAAATAATATCCAAGTCACTAATTGCTGAGGGTATCAAACAGATTTATTAACTCATGACACAGAATACATAGTTGTTAAGTTACTTCTCTCGCTCTCTCTACGCTTCCTCTACAAACTTCCTCTCTCACAAACCAGGAGATGTTGTCAGGTGTAAAACATGGGGATGTTTTCAGGCACTCTCATGGCCCCTTTGACATCGAGAGCTGGAGTGAACCTCCAGTTACCCGTGGAGGTCAACTATAGCAGACGACTACATATGCTAAACAGAGGCAAACGAATTATTCATTTATTGAATTACCATACATTCGATCAATCTGAAATTTTGATAGAATGCATTCTTAGGTATCACAAAATTTCAGCTCGATAGAATCACGGGAAGTGGGTCATTTTTAATGTTTTTCACGACTAGACGGTGAATTTAATATAAGGGACTAGGGACTTTAAAATATATAATTAACTGGGCATAGGCAACACATTTCGGGTGACATTGTCTCTTTTAACCACAGATGAAACCATCTCCATCAGAAATAAGCTGAGGGTTCTTCTTGATTAATTGTACATTCTAGTAATTTAAAATGTTAATTCACTTTATATTCAATTAATGGTGTAACTGCATTTTATTTTGAAGGCACCATCAATACAATACAATCAAATCATTCAATCAAAACAATAAAAAAAAAATTAAAAACAATCAACCCCCTACAAACACCACCCCCCCCCCGGCCACCAAACTCGGTGGGCCACAGTAAAATTATCAAACTTTGACCGGTCCGCTGCGATAAAAAGGTTGGAGACAACTGTTTTACACTGTAGACTACCCGTTAAAAAACGTCAAATTGAGAGACCTACTGTGTTGGGTAAGTCCATTTAATCAAAACATTTTTTTTTTAAGTGGTTGGGGTAATGAAGTGTCTTGATGGTTTTGAATAGATAACATGCGCACAAAATATTTTTCAATCAATCAAGATTTAACTTAAACTAAGCCATGTCAAAACATTCTTACCGTGAATGAGAGAAATATATGTTTTCATTATGTATTACGTCAGAGTATGTTCTGTTACGTCTGCTCAAGTGGTTTTAACGGTGTGCATTGTTGAAATTAATCAGAAACTTTCTATTTATGGGAAGGATTACATTTCAAAGAAATGTTTTATGCGTAGGTGATATTTTGTTATAGATATCCTTGTTATTGTTAGAATGTATAGATACCATTTGTAATTAATTAAATGTATTTGTTGACATGAAAAATAATGAACTTATGAGCGTATTACGTTTGCTGTCGCTATCGTATCCAAGGGCAAGTATAAGGTTATTTATGCTTTTACTGTAATGGAAGTCATCACACCTTGAAGATTTTACATCTCTTGCTGTGTACAAAGCTAGAGTATCACTTATAGATACGAATTTCACATTCCTTGTTGCACATGAAACTATCACAATACTTGAACAAAAGCTGCGGTCATATCGCCTGTGATATTAATACCAGATGGCTTACTGTCAAGATGGCGGACATCTTTTAGCCGATCAGTTACATGTAGAGAGATTTTGTGTTAGACTTGTGTATAGATTGGCGAGCGAGCGATTCTAAATGTTCCAGAAAAACAATGTCTTGACATACTGACAAGATTATACTAGTGCTAAATATTGAGATATGAAATTTAAAAGAAACACAAATGTATGAAAAATCTCTACAAGTTTTGATTTCTGCTCAAGAATATTTTTTACAAACTTATTTTTTAACCACGCAAATTTCTAACGTCTTTGAGTAAAAAAAATAATTTTAAAACACAATCTGAATCTAGCTCGTTAATGAAGGGTTATTCTCTTAAGCATGGAACGACGAGGACTCTATGTCATTTATTTTGATTTTAAAATTTTATTTGTGTTTTAGGCTAAGAGACCTGCAATCAGTCGTTGATATTCCAAGGCTAATGAACCCCCGGAATAACATCTTTGCCAAATTTGTCATAAACAACCACATCGATGTACGAAAGATTTGATATCTGTGACATCGGTCTCTCACCTTTTGAAACGATGGTCAATTCTTTTTTATTAACATAACCCATCTGAACGACGGGATGCCCTTAGTTTGGTATTTGAGAGAGCAATCGCAAAGACCAAATATTACACATAATATGAAACAATATCAACTCTCTAAAACAACTTCAATCAAAATGAATTAACAAAAGACTTAAGACCTAATTTAAACACACAGACCATCTCTTGCGTCATCTCTTACTTATTATACATAGGAAATTCATATGAACCCAAACTCCGTCTGTGTCACTTCCCAGACCAACAGTTCCCACCCTTTGTCCCAGGGCCAAACTTTAACCAAAGACTTGAGTTCCACCTTTTCATTCTTCTGACCAAGACATTCAACGTGGGGGGGGGGGCGGGCAAAAGGGGCTCGAGGATATAAATTGGCGACTAGATTTCTTTGGGCGAATCCCAAACGGCAAGCGGGTAGAGACATTTCGCATCTGCTATGGAAATTTGGTGCGGAAGAAATAATTAAAAGACCAATATTCCACTGGGCGTTTTAATTATTGGATTGTAACCTTGACTCGGCTGGAAAACACGGAAGCGTCGATAATCAAATTGAAAAAATAAATCAACCTCATTAAACGTAGCAAAATGGGTTCTTTTTTTTTCTTTCCTTTCTTTTTTTTTTTTTTTTCCAAATAGAATTCCTATCCAACTTCGGGAATGACATATGTTGAGTTTAAGAATCTTCTCTTTAGACACTACCTAGAAACACTTGAGGGTATGAGAACAAAGAGCAAAGAAGTAACAATACATAAGTTATTAGCCCTTACGCTGCGCGGCTGCGCAAATATCTGACGTTTGTAAAATTTTGGACAAAAATGGATACTGTGCAACTTTGCTCACACGTAATATTACTTTGTGTACGGAACAAAAAAACCTTAGAGGGAACAACGGAAATAGGGATAAAATACTTTTATTGTTTAATATGCGAGAGCAAACGAATTCAAATCCTGCTTCTTCCATTAATGTATTCGGGTGTGGAAGGGGTAGCTTGAAACAAACCTGGAAATCAAACACACTAATAGCATTTAAAACTCTAATACAAAATTTAGTATGAATGACTGTTAAATAAAAGATAAAACTCAACCGGAGATCTCCTCCAAATAACGGTGACCACAAATTCGTGGTGTTGCTTGAACTTCACATACTGATATTTTAATATGACAAACCATGACTAAAAAAAAGAAAAGGTACTTTATAATCTCCGTTCTCCAAATCATATTTTTACTAATATTTAAAAATGTAATTACCTCCTTAACTACTTAAGTGTGAAGGCCTATGCCATGGATATTAAAGTTCCATTAATTAAAAGAAACGTGTATCTATTCAACGCCATTTTGATAATTTTTAGAATCCCATTTAAAGCAGATTGCGGTAATTGTTAAGTGATGTCTTTTTTAAACCCCCGGAATGTGTGTTTTATTCATGTGTCTATTTTATGGTTGTGTTAGTTTATCTTTTTACTGAACTTGTAAGTTATAATTAATTGCCTTTATTCATGTGTCTATTTTATGGTTGTATTAGTTTATCTTTTTACCCAACTTGTAAGTTATAACTAATTGCCTTTATTCATGTCAAACATCATCCTCTTCCTTTTATTACCCATATCAGACATCAGACATCAGACCTACCTACTTTCTTTAAATTCACCTCTGCTTTTTTTTAAATTAATTTTTGTAACACCAACGAAGAAAACAGCAACATCAGGCTATCACGCATTATGGGCTTTCTACTGTGAAATAGGCTTGGTGAAATCCCCACACGCCGTTAAATTTGAAGCAATCAATTTTCCCTGAAGACAAAGTGTTTTTGGGAAACTTTTTTTTTATACCATGGTTATTTCTGGAGCTAACAAATGGCAGGAGACGTTTTTCTTTTATAGTTGCGGCTCCCAATTGACCACTCATCAGTGGACGATTAATTTTCCATCCCGTTTATAAACATGGTAATCATAAAATCAAATAACATGCACTTTAAAGGCGGGCCCGATGGTCTGAAGTCATCGGACGGTCGAGACAGACGAAGATGATTTATTCCATTTATACTTAGCAACGTCTCGCAGTCACTGGTTCTGTCTGTACGTTGGACATGTCTGAGATGTGTGATGGCAAAGAGTTAAAGGAGTTTCAAACAACTTACAATAATTCGCTAAATAACCACAACAAATCTTCATTTATTATAAAATTAAAGTGTTTTTAACACACTAAGTATAAATTATGTGAGGTAAAACATTACTCCCACTTGGAATGTAACTTTCTTTTGGTATTTTATGCTTCCTACAGGGTTCTTCATTTCTAAAACCGGAAAACGTCGTAGCTCATTTCGTAATGTTCTCTTTTTAGGTTACATTTTAGCGGAACAAAGTTTTGAGACATAAATACAGCCAAATCACTATGTCCTCAAAATGGTTAGCTTAGTAAAATTACGAAATTGTTTTCTTTTTTGAAAGTCCAGTAAGCTGTCTTAAATTAATGAAGAATTAAAAAGTTAGCTGATAAGATCAATCATTCTCAATATACCTACATTCACGTATAGACTCGTATCTTTTATTAATTTTTTTATGAATTTGTCCTTACAAAAGATACATTTAGATATAATATTTCTATTAATAGATTTCCGCCATATTATGAACATCCCTATTCTAGCAACGCGCCATTAATTCCCAACTACACGCCTGAGCAAAAATGAATAACTAATTAAAATTTGATTCAAAGCAGTAACATCCCGAAACTTGTTGGTATAATTTTATCAATACCAAGAAAATATCATATAAAGTGAAAATACATCATATTTAATCAAAATCTCTTTAAATTTAAAATACCACAAACCTTTTCAGTCTATGCATTTAAGAAGCTTTTAAAAGCCTTTTTTTAAAAAAAAAATGTGCACCATTAAATAAATGTGTACCAATTGACTCTATTATTTACAGACTTTCGTTCAGTACTGAGGCTTCTCTAGGTTGCATAACATATTTGATCCAATCTAATGATAAAAACGCCACAGGAAACCTGTTATACAAGAGGTGTATTAATAATAACTAAGATTAGACTCTTAAATAATTTAACGGAATTACTGTCTCACAAATTAAACATTGGTTACGTTAAAATAGACCTCTAAAACCGTATGAATTTATATTGTGTACAGCGAAGATCTGATTAGGATCACTGGTCCAGACGGTAAAGCCTGGTCTGACTCTTAACCATGTGTCGGTTATTTTTTAATGGATTAATTGATGCTTTTGTGACAAGGTAATTTTAGATATCTCAATTAGTAGAAATGTTTTTATTTTGTGTGTGTGTGTGTTGGGGGGGGGGGTTTGTCCACATCTGGAAAAAATTCAGATTGATGGGGGAGGGGTATAGCCTATTTTTTCCTGTTACCTTGTTACCACATAACCATTCCCAAAACATAATTCTTAATAAGGTAAATTCGTTTCAAATAGACAGAAAGGATTTTTTTTTTTAATTCCAAAGAAAACCATTATTATTTTTTGAAAGAATGTTTATCAGTTCATGCTTAAGGAGGAAGTTGTTGATTTAAACGTTTAACAATATCAGACATTGATGTATTATATAGTACGAACGGTCAGCTTTAAATAGTTCTGTTGTCTCATTCTGTGAGTGCTGTTTAAGGGATACTAACCACTAGACAATATGACGTAAAACTCATGGCGTTTGAAATAATATGTTTTAATTTTTTTTTTAAAGATTGTATAAATGTGTTAGTTATAGATATATTTGCTTATGTCATATGTAGACAATAAAACCCAAAGAAGCTACATGGCTGAAAATTTAACAAATATCTTAGAGATTTTTAATAAATCATGAACTGCTAACTAAAAAAACAACTTAAAAAATTGTTGGCGTAAAAGTAGCTCTGAGACAATCTTGTCATTAAAAGTCTAGACAGAAACGTCTTTAATGTTTTATTTCAACATCATCATTTATCTTGTGTATTCCTCGAGGAACATACGGCCTTTGTCTGCTAATGCCACTGGATGTGGTCACTAGTTAGTAATTATAATTCTTCCTAGCTATTTCTTATTCTTTCAATAAACTACGTCATTGTGTTTTCCCGAACGCTCCAAAAATCCATTTGCCTTGTGGCTTGCGCTCTAGGGAAATTCTAGTTCTAGTGTTGGTGTCTTTTCTCAGGATGTGTCCTATCCATCTCCATTACCTTCCAGGATGTGTCTCTTTATTGTTTCCTGTCGACGCATCTTTCACAGCTTGGTGTTTTCAATCTTGTCGGGCCATTTAATGTTCAATATGCTTTTCGCGCTGCTGTTGATAAAGATCAGTGCTCTGTTTGGTTTGATGAATGTTGTTCTCCGTACTATTGACACATACAATAGAAGTTAATACTAAATAATCTATAAACAAATATGTATTATTAAACATCCTATTATGTACTAACATTGATCGAAGTTAACTAATTTAGAGACGTGAGGACATTGCTCTACTTATTACGTGCACTCCAACCATTCAGTGACTTAGTTTTACTAGATGCTGTTTGTACCTCAATCAAAAACACTCGAGTTTTCTTTCCCAACAAAATTCTGCTACATAATTTTGTACAGAGACATACTATTGTTTTGGACAAATGAATTTTAGCCCTTTCGCACTTTGGTCAATGCGTAAAGTGTTGGCAATCGCCAAAAATGATTCGTTTTGTTGATGACAGATGGTTCGTTAGGCGGCGCAGCAGTGGTCTTTGGCGTGCATCATACAAAATTACGTAATGTGTACCTTTTACTGTCTTAAATACGTTTTTCTTTGCTATCAACTTCCATATGGTCATAAATTGTGTAGTCAACGTTAGCAAACAGCCTTTTTTCTGCCTTGCTGTAACCTGTTTAAAGTTCTCTATAAAAATATTGTACTCTCTCTACTAAAGTTTGCGAAAGTTGGACTAAGCACCTCAAAGCCACCAATACAGGTTGTCTTTATCTTAGTTACAGACGAAGACCTTGAGAAAGTCGAACAAGACATGGAACATTCCATGAATACAGCGCCATTTTCCACAAACGAAACTGCTATCGTTTTGACAGAGCTTTCAGGGAAATCAATTGCCTGACAGTAATGATAAGTAAAGACTCTCTGTCACGTGTGACCAAGAGTGAAAGTGAATCAATTCTTGTAGATCCTGGCTGCAGCATCTATCTCATTACAATTAATTTGGGGAATAAATAATAAAGCAACCGAACGTTTCGGAGGGAAATTTAATTGCAGGCTGTGTCATAACAAGAAACACGTAACAAGAAATCAGCATCTCGTACTACATTCAAGCTCAAGGTAGCAAAATGCTTTTTAAAAAAAACCTCAGATGCAAAATTCACACTTGCGAAATATGGAGATAGTTTATGCATCCATATACCAAATGACGACAAAGGTGACAGTGATCCACATGGCGTCTTTGAAAATGAAATGAACGCCGTGGGAACCTTCTCTAACCTAACGTATATACATACTCGTTCTAAAGCCCATTAGTTCATAAGCCGAACCCCTTCTCTTTGAAGAGAATAGTATAAAAAGTGTGTAGCCCACTCTTAAGCCGACCCTAATAGTATTTTTTTTTAACAGTGGCGAAAGCGCGTACATCAAATTTAAAAATAAAATTTTTAAAACAGTTTATTAAAACATTCATCAAAAGAATTAAAATTACTAAATAAGTTAGGTGCAGATATAATTAGAACTGTATTTTATAGCTTCTGATAGAGCAGTCGAATCAAGTAGAATATAGACAAGGAACTTTGATGATCTACAATAACAACAACGATATTCCATGTACACGCAGAAATTACCTATGACCAGCTCGTAAGCCGACACCCAACATTTACATTTCCCCCTACATTTTGTCCAAAATAGTACGGCTTTAGAACGAGTATATACGGTAATAACAGAACATGATGACCTCAAACAAGGGGATTCAAGAATTGAGTTTCCGGTTCAGTAGGAGAAACTTCCCAACAATTGAACCCGTGATCACAGAACAAAAATCAAACCCAACCTTTGCGTCTTTACAATAATTGCCCCGCTGCCAGGCTACACTCGATGTAATTGCACTATTGGAAGGGCAAAAATCGCTGCAAATATCGAAATAACCATGTTAAGTGTGATTCGAAATGTCACTAAAGTTTAGTCTGTTGTTGTAGCAAGTTGCGATATAGATTGGTCATTCGCTGTAATAAATTAGTCATATTATGTGAGTACGTTTAAAATAAAACTCTCATGAGTATAGACCTCAAGACAACCACTTTTAATACGTCATAACTTCATTTTCATTTTAGCCCCCACCCCCAATTCCCTCCTTTTTTCTTATATCTCAAAGAATGTAGTTGTTTTGTTGTTGCTTTTTTTTTAAACTGGCACACCATTAAAACACTAAACATTGATGAAATAAGCAAGTATTAAAAATTTCAATCCCAAAATCTCAACCAAAACGTACACATCATGAGGTACCTTGACAATAATAAAATCGATTCATTACTTTATAAGATATGGATGAAACGATATTAAAAAGAAATGTCGGATACTAATGAGTGTTAGGCGGGAGGGAAGACGAATGGATTTATTTACTTTTGTTAAGATTGTATTGAGGGAAGGGCTGACGCGGGAAATTAAGGATTCAATTTAAACTTAAGGAATAGTCCTGAAATAAAGGACACAAACAGATGTGGTTTTAAATTAATCTAATAATGTCAGAATAAGAACGTCTATATGCCATCCAAAGTACCCGTTGAGGGTCGGGTTACTCCGAAGCGACCGTTTCGTCCCCCTCAATTAACTAGCAACGCTGTTGAGCGGTGCCGGTTTAGGGCCAGGAGCGCCAGCACGGAATAGCAAAAGGTACCGCTAGGAAACGCTTTTGGTCGCCAGCTCTGAGGAAACCTTCCGGTGGGGGTTATACCCTAGGCAGGTCAGTGATGATCCCACGCTTTGCGGCGATCTAAACCATAGAGACTCGTAAGCTTTGCCGTGGTGGCGCCAAAGTGATACTATGTTGATAGCGAGTCACAGTAGGAAATTCCACACCTCCCTCGGGAGGCACACTTTAGTGGGAGGCGTTTTCGACCTAGTGTCCTGGACGCCCAGGCGGCCGCTTGTAGCAGCGACCGCTCCGGGGGGGGGGCTTCTCAGTCTTTACGTCCCTTAGGGGGCCAGAGGGCTGAGGGGGTTTTCCGGGAAGCCCCATGAAGAGCGCAGGCTCGGGACTGCTGATTTTCTTCCACATGTAGGATTTTCCACATGTAGGATATGCCATCCAAAAAGCTTGACTTACAAGTTAAGTCGAGCTGATGTAGAAGGTCAACCTAAATCAAAGAATTCCCAAACTGGTGTGGTTTTATATGAGTATGTTTATGTGAGTGTATATATATATATATATATATATNTGTGTGTGTGTGTGTGTGTGTGTGTGTATGTGTGTTTTTATCATGTGTTTGTGTAGGTGTGTTAATGTGAGTTTGTTTATTCAAGTGTCTGATTTGTGTGTGTGTGTGTTGGGGGTGGGGTGGAGATGAGCACTAGTAAATCGAACGATATTCTGACTCTGGATCTCAGCGATCACAAGTCATTACCTCTGTCAATCTCTGAGCCTTAACAAGAAAAAGAAAAACTGCGCAGTCCTACGCAACAATGGTATTGGGCAATAAGCTACGCCCCTGCTCCTGCTAGGAATACGAATTAGGGCACGCCAAAGCCGCAGCGTTCAACTCAGCTGTCGTGAGGAAAAACCTTATTGATCGGAGAGTGGCTCCGAATTGCTGATGTCAGGAGACTTGTGGAAGACAGTAGGACACGGAATCAACGGCCGATTCATGTTTACCACTGACATGCATTGCGTCGGCTTTCCATACAACCGCCGATCGCTAACGCGCTCTAGAAAGACATAAAAATAATAGAAGGTTCCCTTCATGCTTCGTGTGCCTAGCTGTGCATGAGTAATTATACTGATCTTCAGAAAGCTAACACTTTCTGGAAGTGCTGTGGTAGTATTTTTTCCCCCGTTCAATTCATACCACCGCTGTCAAGTAGTAGAAGAGAAGCTGTTTAAAAGGCAAAGTCTAAGATGAATCTCATCTAACGTGTGAAGCACTTGTCACTGTTGTTCGACGTAATAACGCGCGTAAGAAAAAAGTGTTTTAGAAGAATCCAATTTATAATGAACAATTGGTGGAGAGATAGTCATCGTCTCTTTACGAGCGTCTTGTCAACTTGGGTAAAACGCTGGGCACTTAATAACAATAATCATGAATAAATAATGTTTGTCTGATGAACGTTTGTTTAGTTAATTAAGCCTAACGGCCTGTGGGCTGTTTGCTTTGTGAAAACAACGACGGACCTTTGTGTTTGCGTATGGATCTTTACAGATACAAGTGTATGGGTCGGTTCTAAATCTTTATTGGCTTAGTGCATTGGCTTATGAGGTTTATATGCTTTAAATTCTAATGAGCGCTAAAGTGAACCATACTATTTAGCCTTAATACATTATACACAAGAATGCATTATGCACCAACCAATATACTGTACTCACAAAGCGTCTGCAGTGGTTTTTGGAGCTGCCTTTTATCTCCAAATATGGCAAAATAATTCCAACAGCCCAAATATATA
Organism: Radix auricularia; assembly: GCA_002072015.1. Classification (NCBI taxonomy): domain Eukaryota; kingdom Metazoa; phylum Mollusca; class Gastropoda; family Lymnaeidae; genus Radix; species Radix auricularia. The sequence goes on along the minus strand of MUZC01004528.1, from coordinate 353,008 downwards.
TTGTCAATACCTGTTGTTAAGCTATATTATGAACAGAAAGAATGTCAGCGTCTAAACATTGGCTTACAATATCTCTATCTATAACATCAATGGTACATGTGACATAAGATCTTATTTACATTATCTCTAGTGATCACATCAAGGGTACGTGTGACATAAAATCTTGTTTACAATATCTCTAGCTATCACATCAATGGTACGTGTGACATAAGATCTTGTTTACAATATCTCTAGTGATCACATCAAGGGTACGTGTGACATAAGATCTTGTTTACAATATCTCTAGTGATCACATCAATGGTACATGTGACATAAGATCTTGTTTACAATATCTCTAGTGATCACATCAAGGGTACGTATGACATAAGATCATGCTAACAGCAGCAACTTTTAACACCGGCAAAAATACTACTAATAATAATCTCTCTTGTGGCTGAGAAAGGGTAGTGAGGAGGGGATGGGGTCACAGCTGTCCCTGTGTTCACCAGCCTATTCCCCAAACTTTGTTGGGTTTTTTTTTTTTTTACATAACTTTATTACTACTGGAAATCATTCGCCCTCCTTCTGCGAGTGATCGTGTAAATAACCTCTACCGTAGTCATGAAACAAAGAGAGAATATCTGAATAATGAACAAGTCACCAGCGACACTTGCCGCGACGTCTATTTGGTTTTAGGACTTTGAAACAAATAACTAGGCCGATAGTTCAGCTCTATTTTATTTTTAGGAAGAGAGTTCCAAACCAAAGACTTTTTTTTTTATATATAAATATTTCCAAGGTTTTATTGTTACATAACTATAATTATTCAGTCTGTCTAAATTGTAACTAATAGTTGGAATTATTTAGCTTACAAATTTTCATTAATATAGTTTTAAAGATAGAAAGATTAGCCTAACCTTTACTCTCACATTTCTCAGGGTAACTCGGTTAGAACCGGCGACAAAAAACCCGATGTCTATTTCATGAGGTCAGCCATCGAGTCATTTATTTGTCATCACCTCAAAAAATCCGAGTACACATTCGTGATAAGAGGCAATTAACTTGTCGTTCCACTCGGAATCCCCGCCGCTGTCTGCCCCTCCCCACCCTCCCCCACTAAGCCCACTACTCCGCCGACAGCAATGTGTAACGTTAGGTCGACGGGAAGATCGTATATTCAACCCCCGGCCCCCCACCCCCACCCCCCAGTTCCTTAAATCCAGACGTTGTTCGTGCATTGCCAGATCTCAATCGACACAACTCTACATAATGCTCAGATTAGCCAGAAACAAATATTTTGTTACAACAAATTATTATCAAGTGAAAAAAAAAAAGAAACCACCAAGTAGAAAAATCTCCTGAAAACGCTGTAGCTTAAAGGGTATTTCAATTAGAGCACAGGCGGAAATGAAGGAATTATCTTTGTTAAAAAGAGGCGTTGAAAACATTTGGACACACGAATGGAATTAAGAAAAACTAAAGTACTATCAAAGTTAACAGGATTGTCTCAAACTGCTTTGGAATAAAACAGCATAGAAGAGTAGAGTCTACAATCAAAAACTTGTGACAGGAGCGAGGGCAGTGGCGTAGGAAAGTGGGTAATTAGGGTGTGTTCCACCCACAAACTGCTGACACCTCCCCGGCCCCTTTAACGCCATTCGCCACTGGACATTAGCGACGAAATCATCATAATCATCCAAGGGTTAATCTATGATTTTTGGTAGGAATGGAACCTTGATCTTGTCTTTGTCATAGTCTTTTTGTTGTTTTAAAACCTTGATTTGTTTATTCTTCCTACATGCATGCGCAAGCACATCAAAATCCTCTTTCTTCCCGTCTGCCATTCAAGCATTGAATGGGTAGCTTGAACAAAGCAGGAAAACACACGCACTATCAACATTCAAAACTCTAATGAAAATGCAATACTAGACACAAGCCATGAATAATTTTAGCGAACATTGATTGGGATGACGTCATTCTTGTTGCATTTTGAAACAGTGCTCCAGTTATTCGTGAATATTCCTGATCGCTAACGTTTTTGCTCTTGCGCTAAGAATTGGGAATGGAAACAACTTTTTAGGTGATCCAATGGATGTGAAAAGGGGGATGGTGTAAAATAGTAAAGCATTAACCGAAACAAACTCATTCAGTTTATAAAGAACGCGAGGTAGTTTTAATACCGCATACTATTTAACCTCAACAGAGAATGCTGCTTATTGACCACACAACGGCTAACAACTAAGTTGACCCCATCACTGCGTACAACTGAGCTTACAAAGAACTAAACAGAAATCAAATCAAATACAATGACCACTACATGTACACACACTCACACACACAAAGTTTATAGCCGAATGGTCACCAAGCGAGGGATTGAATATGTGTGAATGTAACAATGAATGTTAAAGTCTGAGTGCTGCCAGACACAGTCGATTTCAGTGCCGCATCTCTGACATTTGGACTGGGTATTGCGGTGTGGTCACGTGACAAGAGGTTTGGATTTAATAAACGTGTGACTGGACACAAGGACGTGAAAATAGTACTCTCAGGCAGCAGCTCAATTTCAAACTCAAAAGAAGTGTTAAACATTATACAAGCGCATCAAAGAAAACAAACAAATAATTATTTTTTTTTAATTTTAAAATTAATGAGGTTTTCGGGAGCAAATTTTCATCTTTACACTAAATTTGAAAGATGATGAAATTGGGAAATTGTGAAAGAATAATTTATGTTTAACAGTTTTATAGCCAGTAAATACTTTAATGAGATTTCTGCATAAGCTTAGCATATCTTGAAACGACAGTTTTTAAGTCTGGGTGCTATGGATTCATGAGAGGAAATGCAGTTCTGTAAATTATTTGTTTTTTTAATTATAACAACATAACTCCTTAAAATAATGGCTTATGGCTTAGGGACCGTCCATAAAGTACGTAACGCTATTTTTGACCATTTTTACCCCCCTCCCCCTGTCACAAACTGTCACAAATCTCGGACCCCCCCCCTTTCCTAAAGTACGTATAACTTTCGTACAAAAATAGTTTTTATTAACAAAATAATTAAATTTTAACATAAAACACCGTGACGTCACACATGGCCGGACAACCCCCTCCCCTGTCACAAACTGTCACACTTTCTAACACGCCCCTCCCTTCCTCTGAAGCGTGACGTACTTTATTGATGGCCCCTTATGATTATTTAAACGAAATCTTATTAGTGATAATACTTAATAATTTTAAATTACCGCTCACCATTCGTTAAAATATCAATATCACGCAGGATAAATCACTGTGCCGAGTTGAATCTCACTGAGATATTTTAAGGGGAATTGGTGTATGATGAATTCAAAGGAAAAAAATATAGACAACGTGTAAGATAATTTAAAATAAAACATAAAATAGTAGATCTAATATAGACTACATATTCTATAAGTCGAAAGTATAAAGTCCCGAAGGCGTCATGAAAATTAAAGTAGATCTAAATAAAGTCTGACAACTTATGTAAACAATTACTTTGACGTTTCCTTTAACAAAAAAAAATTAAATCTTTCAACATTGCCCAGTGAATATAAGCCAATCAGGAAATAGTCGATTCTTCATAACAAAACCAACACGGTAAGTGCTATACAGATTCATGACATCCGGAAAACTCAATCATGCAGATACGGACGGGTCTTGATTCTACCCTTGAACGGACAAGAACAAAAAATAAACAAGGTATATAGCCTCCACATAAACGTATTGTCATCAAGTTTTACAACGTAATAGGGCCAGTACTTGATCTAAGTGGGATAGCATCTCTCCTAGCTGTGCGAGAAAGAAGGAAAACAACTATTAAAAAAACCGGTTTCTCAGTTTGGTTATACCATTATATTAATGAATCCCCGTCGGTTCTATTGATTTCCCTAACCGAGCCCCGGCCCATTCCGTGCTACTAAGTAGTCCATAATTACTTTCCAAGCCTGGGTCTGACGTTAACCAGTAGTGACTTGAAATCTGTCAATCTGACTTTCATTTCGAGACTCACAATTCCTTCACTCCCTGAATACCATCAAGTAAATATAATGTTCTTGTTTGTGTTGCAATAGCGGTCAAAGTAAATATAATGTTCTTGTTTGTGTGGCAATAGCGGTCAAAGTAAATATAATGTTCTTGTTTGTGTGGCAATAGCGGTCAAAGTAAATATAATGTACTTGTTTGTGTGGCAATAGCGGTCAAAGTAAATATAATGTTCTTGTTTGTGTGGCAATAGGTCAAAGTAAATATATTGTTCTTGTTTGTGTGGCAATAGCGGTCAAAGTAAATATAATGTTCTTGTTTGTGTGGCAATAGCGGTCAAAGTAAATATAATGTTCTTGTTTGTGTGGCAATAGGTCAAAGTAAATATAATGTTCTTGTTTGTGTGGCAATAGCGGTCAAAGTAAATATATTGTTCTTGTTTGTGTGGCAATAGGTCAAAGTAAATATAATGTTCTTGTTTGTGTGGCAATAGGTCAAAGTAAATATAATGTTCTTGTTTGTGTGGCAATAGATCAAAGTAAATATATTGTTCTTGTTTGTGTTGCAATAGCTGTCAGAGTAAATATAATGTTCTTGTTTGTGTTGCAATAGCGGTCAGAGTAAATATAATGTTCTTGTTTGTGTGTCAATAGGTCAGACAATTTCTGCGTTTTATCAAAAGCTATTGATTGTTCACTTTTTTCAACAACAAAATTATAAATAGATCATTATTTAAACCTTCATTTTAATATTATGAATGTTATTTTAATATTTTAGCATTGTATTTGAAATAATCCGATTTCACATTCTGAAAACTTGAGATCACTCGCTTAAAGTTTTGGCTCATACCTGGCAATCTTCTCCATCTGTTATGCAGTGCCATGCAATATTGCCCCACACTCATCGATTAGGTCAATCGTGGGCACAAAGTCAAAAGGTGCATTAATGTTTCAAGGACTGGGCTGCGACGCCGGCAGTTCAAGTCCATTTTGTTGTCTAGCATGTTAAAATGTGGGTTGGTAAGGAAACGCTAAATTCTTATTTGAGCAATTCAATTTGAATTCTCGAATAGCAGACGAGTGGTTAAAACAATGTGTTAGTTTTAGGTTTCTTAGAAGAAATGTATATTTTATGGCGGCCTTTTGCTGAGTTACTGCTCGGTCTCATCTATTTCCATTTCTCACTTTACACTGTCGTTCCGAATGGCTCTCTTACATATTCAGTGCGGATCTTATGTTTCGAATCCATATTATTATGCCACTCTTTTTACTCAACCGCCCATTCATTCGTGTCCTAGTTACAATAATGTGCAAACAAGAAAGACCCAAACTCTTAATTTCTTTGGTTAGCTATTAAGTTATAATGACTTATAAGGGGAAGTGTCATTGAGTGTGTCAAAAGATTCACTGTTATTATGATTTTCAGTTCTCAATGACACTTGATTGATATATTTTGCAGAGCCAAAGCTTTTTTACTCTTATTAAAATTGCAGGTCGCGACTTCATATGATGATGATCCATTAAAATTACTGGTAAAAAATAAATTTTCGCACAATTTAAATATATAGTAGTGTTTACCCAACGTGTTACTATTGTGTGAGGACGTAAATAAGAAGTAAGAGACCAGGTCTTCGAAATGAACATGGGATACATTTACTTTGGAAAAAAACAACTTTAATTTGCGGAGAGGAAAGAGCATAATGAGTTGATGTATATATTACTCAGATTTCAAACAATTTTTTTGGTCAAGTAAACAAAGATAGGAGTGAGTCATTACGAATTGAAATGGGGAAAAGTATTTGGAGGGGTTTTTTTAAATGTATTTTTTATTTAATAAATTACGCTTTATATTTAGATTCTTTTTGAATAGCACTGAGCAGTTTACTTTTATTGGTTAAGATAACACCAAACACGATTATAAGACCAATCCAAGCAACAGGAAAGCTACTCTGTTTTACACCCAAAATAAAATCAACCGTATCCCATATTTACCCATTTTCATGGTCATCCAACAAGATGTATCGGTATAAAAAAAACCTCGTTAGGGCACCTCCTCTGAAAGCTGACCCTGCTGTCAAAGACATGAACACCGTTATCTTATATCAGCTCTATGTTAATCTCTGCACTCACCTGCTATATCCCACCTCGTTGTCAAGCTAATCCATTGGTGAGGTACTTGTTAAAATCACCCCGGCTATACATGGGGGTCCATGTGGGAATCATCTGATACCATTCGGATCAACTTTCCTTTGGTTTCCATTCTTGCCGTCTTGACGAGACTCGCGTGCTAACTTCCCATCTCCGAGGCGCGACCATTGAGATGGTTGCCAAGGGTGACGTTATTTTCAGAGCCACTCCGTCTAATCACATTGTTATCTTTCTCCAGTTCCAAAACGTCTTTTGTTTTCTCGGTATGCACGCATATCATTGTTTTACTCGCGGCTCTTTGTTTTAATCTTCTCGACATGATTCGACCGATTCCCCCTCCCTAATTATGTCCACCTTATACCCTCACGTCTTATCGGCCACTCACACTTTTTATGCATTAATAGGTTACAATGGTACCAAAAAAAGGGAATAGTTTTCTTTATTACTATTTATAACAGGACCGGACCCATCTTTAGTGGAATAAAAATCTCATGATCCAATACTCTTTTAGTGGAAACAAATTTTGACATATTGTTACTTTATTAAAAAAATGCGAAAATTTCTAAGATATTCAAGTGTATATTATTAGAATAAGAAACTAAGTATACATTTTTGAAACAAAAGCGTCCACTTTTCGGCAGTATTTAGAAATTCTTTAACTCAATGCATTTTTAAGGGCACTAAGTGCAAAAGAAAACACAACATATAGGCTAATTGTTAAAGAAGGTTTTCTTTTAATCAAAAGGCAGTTTTTAACATTTCCAATATCTTTAACACAAACAGATATACTTAATCGTGTATAGTAAATGTAAACAGAACCAGATTTTTTAACCATAAATAAAGACTTATTTCTGTAAAATAACCATAAATTACATATCAATAAGAATATTATCAGCCTTTCACTACTTGTAACAAAATTACTTTTTTTTAAACTTCGACTTTATATTTTAGAAATTAGCTATATTATCGAACTCAGTTGCCTTTTTGTTTTGTTTTGTTTGTCTTCCCATTCTTAATTTCACACGACTAAAACACAAATGTAGTACTCTCTTGTCCTTTTGACAATTTTTGAATAACGAGAAGCCAGGTTGAATATTTAAACTAAAAAGAGTATTTATGATCTGAGATTCTCTCGGTACAGAACTCAATTTTCGGTTCATTGCCATAGAAACCGTTCTCAATTATAATCTTGTGTGATCAGCTCCTCCTCGCGGACATTGGCCCCTGGGGGCGTATGCCGTACCATGAAGGAAGTGTGGTAAACGGAAGTCGGCCTGCTCATGCGCTGTTGACGCGATGTTATTAGACTTGAAATGCGGATAATTAAAAATCTCATTAGTCTAGATTCAATTGTTGGACTACTGGTCAGTGGAGGTCAATGCTAGAGGTGGCTGTTGAAAACAATCATGTTAAGAGCCGTCCATAAATGACGTCACGCGGTTTTGGCCGATTTTTCACCCCCTCTCCCCCTGGTCACACTGCGTCACAAAAACTTAGATCCCCCTCCAATATGCTGTCACAAAGCTTTGCTTCCCTCCCTTCTCATAAAAGCCGAATTTTTTATTTAAAATGAGCATGTTTCAAATAACTTTTTGTCATTTAAGTGTGTATTTAGTGTAAGTCTCCAAACTAATGTCGTAACACGCGTGAAGCCAACTAAAACGTCATTAAATAAATTGTAAGAAATCAAATATTTATGTGAAACTTTATTTAAAATCGCGCGTTTTTAATGTGACGTTACATCTCCTAAATACCCGCCTCATTCTCGCCACACATCGTCACGAATGTCTGACCAACCACATCCCCCTTCCAGGTGCGTGACATCATTCATGGATGGCCCTTACTGGTTTAATCACAAGGAAAGATCACAACCGTATGCCAAAATGTTGTGTAAGTGGATAATAAGCAGGGCATACAACACAAATATAACGTAATACAAGTTACAACCCTCAGACAGACATAGGGATATAAATACTTTTCTTATCCCGTATGCAAGAACAAACGCATACAAATTCTCGTTCTTCTAGTCCGGAATTCAGACGAGAAATAAGTTGCCTGAGGAAACCAGGAAAACCAACGCCTTATCAACATTTAAAACTATAATTTAAAAAAGAAAAAAAAGACAAGACATAAACCATGAATACGTGTAGGACGCACTAATCTTCTGCATGAACAGGATCATCTGTAACCGATAAGATAATATAAATAATAATAATAATAAAAAAGAACAAGGTATATTTGGATTTAAGAAGTATCTCATCTGGTCTAAACAATACCGTAAAACTTAATTTTAAATTGTCTCAAAATATTTATGATATTCATTTTGGTTTCTAAAATAAGATAAATTCACCCGCGATGTCCAGATTTGGAGACACAAAAATCAATTTTGTTGTCTGGCTCTGGATCGGATAACACCCAATGGAACTTAATGTTTTGTCCCCTCCCCTCTTGACAATTTACATTGGTGGCATCAACGATTTACATTGGTAACACCAACAATTTACATTGGTAACACCAACGATATACATTGGTAACACCAACGATTTACATTGGTAACATCAACGATTTACATTGGTAACATGAACGATTTAGATTGGTAGCATCAACAATTTACATTGGTAGCATCAACGATTTACATTGGTAACATCAACGGGTAGCACCAACGATTTACATGGGTAACATCAACGATTTAAATTGGTAGCACCAACGATTTACATTGGTAACACCAACGATTTACATGTGTAACATCAACGGGTAACACCAACGATTTACATTGGTAACACCAACGATTTAAATTGGTAGCACCAACGATTTACATTGGTAACACCAACGCCTTGGTTTCATTCTCCCGCAGCTTCTCAAATGAACATCTCGCATCCATAAATCTACAAGTCCCCGAGCATTAAGCGCTTGTTGCCTATAAACCTTCTAGTCCATCGAACACATACCAGTGTGTTAAGTCGTCTTGGTTCGTTCGCCCCCTCCCTCCCCACGATTCCCCCCTCCCCTATAATTGACGTGTGACAGAGAAGGTCTAGAATAGTGATGGTACTGGGGGGTCAGTCCAGGTCGATAAAACGGGAACGTTGTGTAATCAAACTCAGATCGATGGCGACGCAATTAAGGAAAAATCTTTTTTGCACATTTCTCAAAGTGGTGGCGTGCCTATTCTTTGTAAGATCTAGTGTATATAGATGGGAAGTTCAACGATAAACACGAAAAAATCCCACAAAAAATACGTATGTCCTGATTAGACATAGAAGTACGGAACAATGAAGTTTGTCCTCCCCCCTCCCGCTCCCTCACTATTAAGCACGCCCGCACATTGGCTAAAATTGATGTAAATGCCATAATATAGAGGCTCCATGCTTAAACTAAAATATTTTGATAACGAAACAATCTAATTATGTAAGACACGTTTGCTATGCTTTTTGGTGAGATTTTCTTTTATACATTTCCTGTTTCTATGTAATCGAATTTGTTAATTTCAGTGACAATTGTATAACGTCATCACTGGAATTATTCCAAAAAAATGGGTTTGAATTCATTTATTTCACGCAAGAAACATATTAAATTTGTAGACAAACGACCAATGCTCTCGTAACGATATCGTGTTTTGTTAAATATTTGGACCCATGCCACATCTTTCTGGCCATTGATATCAAATTACTTGTGGCAACAAAGCGTGGGCCTATCCATCTGTGGTGTCCTGAAGGCCCGTAATGCACATGTCATGAATAAACAATTGGTGTTGATAGAAACAAAGAACCAGAATAATTTTTTGGCTAGAGAACTAATAGTTTGTTAAGTCAAGGCAGAGGGTGTAGGTCTTTAGAAATAAAACACTTGAAGTAAGTGCAGCGAACTCTTGAGAGAAGAACATGTTGGGTATTTCAGGGGACAATTGAGTAGAATATTATGGATTAGTCAACAGGTAACTTTTGAAAAAATCAGGGTAAATCCAAAGAGCGTTTTTAGGGCATGACTTTTCGATAAGGCAAGGGGAATTATTGAGAATAAAACATTAAGGATAAGTCTAACTTGAAACACTTTTAAGAACGCAGAATTTTTATAATTCAAGTGGAACTCTAAATAATACATTTTTATAATTCAAGTTGAACTCTAGATAATACAACGTTTTTATAAGTCATGTGGGACAGCATAATGGATAGGCCAAAAAAAAAACTGTAGTGAATAAAAGTTTTTTGTTTGATAGATAAGGGGAAAAATTCAGAGTAGAACATTTTGGATAAGTCACGAACTGCACACACACTCACACACACACACAAACACACACACACTCTCTCTCACACACACACACTCACATAAACACTCACACACACACACTCACACACACACACACACACACTGACACACATTCTCTCTCTCACACACACACACTCACACACACAAACTCACACACACTTTCTCTCTCACACACACACACTCACACAAACACTCACACACACACACCCTCTCTCTCTCTCTCTCTCTCTCTCTCTCTCTCTCACACACACACACATAAAATATGTTTGAAAGGGAAATCTTGACAGTAATTAGTCTTTGCTAGTTAAATGAAAATGTTCAAGTTTTGAGGTTTTGGAGGAATTTTCTGGATATACCAAGGATTTTCCAAGTCTTCAAACCAAAGACTAGAAAAGCATAAAGCTCCAAGAAAAAAATATAGCTTAATGTTTCATATTTAAACCAAGAAACCGTCGAATTATTTTTATTTTAACCAAGAAACAAAATACAGCAAGCACAATCACATATGAACATTAACGCATTAAAATACAGGATTCTAACAACTCCTTGTTTTCTTAAACCTAACTGTTCCGTATTAACAGAAAACATGTCATTCATAAAGACTAGTGTATTGCCCTTCAAAAATGACGGAAGTTTTCAAAATAAATATGTCTCAGCTGAAATCAATTAATTAAATTATTAATTAATCAGAAAATGTTGAGAGAAAGACAGAAAAATCAAATCTCATTTCCATATATGGATGTTCATAATATGGCGGAAATCTATTAATAGAAATATTATATCTAAATTTATCTTTTTTTAAGGACAAAATTCATAAAAAATTAGTGAAAGATACGAGTAAATACGTGAATGTAGGTATATTGAGAATGTTTGATCTTACCAGCTAATTTTTAATTCTTCGTTAATTTACGACAGCAAATTTGACTTGCAAAATAAAAAACCATTTCGTAATTTTACCAAGCTTACAATTTTGAGATCATAGTGATTTGACTGTATTTATGCCTCGAAACATTGTTTGGGACATTTTGTTTCACCGACTATCTATTGACATTAATTTACAGGTTTGTTTGCTGTAACAACTGCCTGAAACGAAGTCAAGGGAAAGATAGTAAACATGCGATGAAGCTCAGTCACCATTGCTGGGCTGGATTTAATGTCAACTAATTTTAAGGTGTATGGCGTATGGGATTAATTCGTTAGAATACGCTTGACTCAAGAAACGTGATGAAGTTAAAGCGTAATTTAATGTTCTGAAATACAAATTTTAATGTCACGTGCAGATTTATTTATAAATGTTGACGATCTTAACATTGATGCTCCTTCTATAAAGAAGATTAATGCGTCTGATGCTTTCAAATGAATAATAAAGCAGGTGACAGATCCAAGAAGTGCGTCGTTTTTTTAGGTCAACAATCTTATCCCACAATGATGACCCTAATAACGGCGCGTTCAAAATCTTATATTGGAATATGTTATAAAATTCACAGGAGTATGAAATATGGAATAATTTAGAGGCCGAAAGAAACGCATTATACAAGGCCACATTTTTACACAGGAAGTAGACACAAAATATATTTTTGAAAAGAAGGTTATATCATCATCATCAGTACCGTTACCGTTGTGGTCGTTGGGTGGGGGGGGGGGAGCGCAAGGAGACATCAACAGTTACCTATCTTGAGCGGCGGCCAATAATTCGCTCAATCCAATCCCTATCCATTCCTTTTTTTTACCAAGTTTTTATTAACTTGCTTTCGTTCCTATTTTCCAACATAAAATTAAACCACTTCTGATGGTCCTAGAGATCTCAAAATTTTACCACAGACAGATCTTGGCAATGCACCGTTTCAAAATTTCAGTTCAAGCGAAGGTACCCTAATTTAATTAAAGCATTTTTACTTTATCTCTATATGGAATTTGTATCCGTCTGCTGTTGACTTTCACGTGCTGAGTTCACCCCGTGACAACATTCCCGTGGTATTATAAGGTGTTTGGTATAAAAAAATAAATAACTAGAGGTAAAAAAAGATTTTTAAAAAGAAAGTTTATATAAGTGACTAAAAAGAAGAAAATAAATCGAGTTTGAAAAAGATTTTTAAAAAAAAACAACTTTTCTTTAAGTGTACTAAAGAGAAGAAAATAAAATAAAACTTATAAGTTCAAGTACTTTGATTTAATACCACTAAAAAACGTGGGGCGGATGCTTCAAAATCCTATCCTAATTTAAAATTAAAAAACAATAAAAGTTGTTTGGTATAAAAATTAAAGATTTATAAGTTTAAAGGCAAAAGAGATATCTTTAAAGGAGAGAATGAGTGAACTGCATATGTAAAACCTCATAAGCATCCTCCCCACGATTTTAGTCTTATTAAATCAAAGTACTTGAACTTATAGGGTTGTTTTTTTTTTCTTTCTTCTTTTCATTACACTTATAAAAAATAGATTTTTAAAAAAAAACTCTCTATTAATTTACCATGTTTTTATTGACTTGCTTTCGTTCCTGTTTGTCTGTCCGCAAAATTTCAAATTTTCCAAAGTAAAATTAAACCACGATGCTAGATATCCGAATTTTTTTTTACCGCAGATAGATCTTGGATGAAAATGCATTTTATGAGAATTTCAGATTGTAGTTTTTAAAAGATCGTAGTTTTAAAAAAATCTTTTTGTACCTCTATTTATTATTTTGTCAAGCCAAGATTTTCCGTTGCCGACCTCTTCGCCGCCCCCCTTCTATAGTGCCTTGAGGATAATTTTTGTCACGGTATCTATGAAACCCAATTACAATAATATATCATATGTATTCATATAACTTTGTTTTTCATAATACCAACAGCAAAAAAAAAATTCTTTAAATAAAGAAAATTCAATAATGCAACACGATATTCTTCAAGGAGATCAATAACATAAAGTATGCGGGAATATTACTCAAACTGCCAGCTCAGTACTCAAAACAAAAATAATCTCAAACAGTCTACCTCCGGCCATTGTTTGCGGCTGGCGTGTTTCCTCTTGTTTCTAGGTACAATTGTTTCTTAGAAATTCGGTCATAATATGTATGCTATTGCTAAGGGAACTGTAAGACTAAAGCTATTTAATTAGTTTACTGTCTTATTTGGGGGTTATTTTAAAAGAGACTTCTGCCTTGTGTCGTGCTATCGGGGTCATACGAAATCGACGCTCGTGCCTTATATGGTGAAAAGGGTGCCACCAGGGGTGTAACACCCCTTGACCCTGTTTCCATCCTCCAATAAGGACCAACGGACCATCAGCACCAAGCATACCGTAAACACAGACAAAAGTGTGCCCTCACTTTTAAAATAAGACCCGTCGCTGAGGTTACGTGTATATATGCAGTAGATTCGTGTGTCTGTCAACAATGGCATTCAACTAACAAACAAAAAACTGATTCAGATGTACGTGGGTCAGTTACAATATAAGAGACTTTAGAAAAGGGCAAAGATGGATCAGCAAGGGATACAACTCAGTAAATGATAAATTATCAAGGGGGGAGGGGAGAAAACCTTAAGTTCCATTGGGTGTTATCCGATCCCGAGTCAGACAACAAAATTGATTTTTGTGTCCCCAAATCTGGACATCGTGGGTGAATTTAGTAACCAAAATGAATATCATAAATATTTTGAGACAATTTAAAATTAAATTTTACGGTATTGTTTAGACCAGATGAGATACTTTTTAAATCCAAATAGACCTATACGTTGTTCTTTTTTATTATTATCATTATTATTCTTTTTACCAGTTTCAAAAATTAAGTCGGCAATTACAATTTCATAAGAACTAAAACATGTGAAATATTTAGTATTTCTCTGCATCATATAATATAAGAAGTCGCTTTTAAAAAATTAACTAATTATTTTAAGGGGTGACTGTTGCGCAGTACGCATTATATTGACACATTTTTGGTGTGACGTAGCGGGACATAAAGAAAATACGCGATAATGAACCGAAAATATATCAGTATTTTGTCAATTTCTCGTCAACCATAACATCTATCTGGTTAAATCAATCGCCAAATAATAGCTAATAATATTCTTAAAATTGTTGGAGAAGGAATTTTTGAAAGTCATTTTCCTTGTAAAAGAAAAAGTCGGAAATCCTTTGTTGGAAATTGCTTTAAATACTCATTCGAGTTTTTATTACTTGTACCATTTAAAAAGGTAAATCACTTTTGTTTGGTTGGCAACCGGAAAATGTGTTACTTGTAAATTTATTAAATAAATCAGAGGTGTTTAAGACCTTTCACTTTTGATAAGTCGTCCCTTCACTCAACCGGGTGCCTAGCATCAAGCAGCCGCCCCATGCCTCACTCCCTCTCAACCGGGTGCCTAGCATCAAGCGGCCGCCCCATGCCTCACTGCCTCTCAACCGAGTGGTTAGCATCAAGCAGCCGCCCCATGCCTCACTCCCTCTCAACCGGGTGCCTAGCATCAAGCGCCCATGCCTCACTCCCTCTCAACCGGGTGCCTAGCATCAAGCAGCCGCCCCATGCCTCACTCCCTCTCAATCGGGTGCCTAGCTTCAAGCAGCCGCCCCATGCCTCACTCCTTCTCAGCCGGGTGCCTAGCATCAAGCAGCCGCCCCATGCCTCACTCCCTCTCAACAGGGTGCCTAGCATCAAGCAGCCGCCCCATGCCTCACTCCAACCCAATCGCTCAAGAAGACTGCTCTGATCAGATCGAATCTCGCCGTTGAATGGCTGGCGTTCACACATCACGAACCATTCTACCAATGACTTCAGCATGAGAACGGGGTGGGTGAGGAGGGGTGCTGTTTAAAGATAGTGTGGGGGGAGAGTATGACGGGACTGAATAAAAGTTCATATAATACTAGATGTTACCGGATTTCGGAATCCGGAATCCGGTCATTTAAAAAGTATTTTTATACATAATAGCTTCGGCAAATCCGGGTAGAGAGTGAAAGAGACAGAGGATAAGAACAGACAGAAAAAAACAGACTGGAAGCTAGAGAAAGAGAATAAGACAGAGAGATAGAATGAACAGGGAAGAGATACGTAGAAAGAAAAAGAGAGAGAGAGAGAGAGAGAGTGAAAAGACGTGGGAGAAAAAGAAAGAAAGGGGTAGAGAAAGGGAGAAGGAGGGTGTAAGAGGGAACACAATGACATAACAATGAATCAAGGAAACGTAACCAGCAATGGAACAAAGCGGAAGTAACCTTTGTAGGAAGTAGGAAGTGACCACATATTAATCTTCACTTGATGTCACGTTAAAACTGTTGTTGTTTTTTTAAATTTATTTTTAATCTATAGCTACTTGTTCGGGAAATAAGATTCAGTTCTTCTCAAACATTACCATTGACTGTGGTGTCAACTTTATGGATGTTACTCCCTTCAGCTCCACACATTACCCTATATGCAGTAGAAAGTCAATAGTTTTAATATAGGAAGACAAAGAATTTAGCCTCCCTTTCCATGACAAAAAAGAATGTTTTGTGAAAATATTTCACCCCTTCACATACACTGAAAGAGTGCAATCAGGGGGGTGGATATTAACACCCCGTTTGACGACCCCGGTTAGATTAGACTCCCCTGTTAACTTACTACCAAAACTTGACGTGACTTTTAAAAACAAACCGACAAAAAATCTACCCTTATTCCCCAACACAAAATAAGAGCTGACCCCGGTGTCAGCCGTTTTTCGCAACGATCTCAGCTGTCCCCGGCCTTACAGGGCAAACATTGACCAGACTCCTCGATCTCTCTCCAATGGATGTATCCCATGACGTCAGAGCCACAGCACTTCAAACAAACAGCCAAGACCTAAACGATTGTCTGCCCTTTCAACTGTTAGAATATGCACACGGAATACCGTTATTTTATTGGTTTCCCTCCTCCCCGCCCGAAACTTGTTTGGGAGCGAGGGCGAGAGTGACTGTTATCCAGGACATATTTAATTTAGACATGTGGATACTATCCGATGGATATATTTTCAGCCAGACAAACGGATGCTCACTGTCATCTATTAGCAGACATTAAATCTTGCGCATGCGGGAAACAAATATGCTGACACATGAGCTGAAAATAAAGAAACATATCTTTATGTGAGGCACTTGTGAGGCAGAGTTTGACATTAACTATGATACGTAAAGCCTTGTAAGGTCGGAGAATATGTAAGACAAGCTTCTAGTCGATCTTTGTAGCAAGGGAAGATGCGAGTAGCAAATATGCAGTTTTGTGCACATTAGCATTAGGCTCCTTCACGTCCCAAACAGAAACACCTCTACCACTGGCTGGTTAATGAAAATGGAAAGTATCATAAAATGCTACGGAGATAAGTTATTAAAAGGAGTGGTTTATTTCACACTATAGCGTTCAAATCATCGACGTTTCATTTGAATTCATTTATCAGATTAATTTACCAAGAAACAGCGTTGTATTTATGATAATGCCATAGGAAGATTTTTTTAAGGTGGGGCATGGTTATGGCAATATCATTTAAGGGATTTTTCCACTGCGATATTGTGAATTGATATATTACGCTGGATTGAAACATATCAATAATATATAATCCGCTATTGATTATTATGTTTTAAAAATATATGTACATATTATAAATAGATCTATATATGTATAGCCATATTTAACAATACTTTTGAAAAACGTTTTTCGCCTGCTCAAACAAAGTTTTAAAAAAAAAAATCAGAATGCGGCTACAAATACAACTATGAAGGACTGGATCGAGAGTATAGGCATAGAAGGGGATCAGCTAGCGGATGACGTCATACAGCCAATGAAGGCTCATTGGAGCCTTTCATACAAACAAGTAACAGACCACACATGAAAACGTTAACTCTCCAGAAAATAAGCCGATTGGGTGACATCACTTCAGTTAGCGTGATAGATGACATCCTGGAATAATACACCCTCTGAACCTTGGTTAAACGGAGGAGTTTTCAAGTATGACAAGCATTGCGAAATTTCGGGAGATCAAAATCGTTGGGCTGTTCATTTTTGTTTGGCATTTAATAGATAAATATTACACGTCTTATTTCGTAGTGGACTACTGGGGTAAAAAAATATAATACCAGCTGTTTTAAAGTGGTATATTTCATCCCGTGATTTGTTAGTATTACTTACTACAGATGGTTAGGCAGTTGAATTTCATGCCCAAAATGTTGAAAGGTACAATTCATATGAGAATATTGAATAACCCACTTTAATCTGGTGTACCCTGGCTATAGTATTTTATGACACACTCAGTGGCGTAACAACGGTTTGGCATTGGGGCAGTTGACGAAGGCGAAGGCCTGCGGCATGAGTTCAGAGGGGCACCGCTAGATCTCTGATTTTTACATTTGTATTTAAATATTTCACTTTCATCATCGATAAGAAAAAAGTGAATAATTAATTACATTTAAATATAGTGCATTTAGACCATTGTACGTCTTACTTCTTAATTATTATCATTATTAAAATTCGGCAAAATCAATTATTTGTTTCTAACAATTGCAAAAAGTCGCCAAGCTAAACTTGTCAATATACCAAGGGCAACAACAAGAAACTAGTCAAGGGCGTCAAAAAGCTAATTACACTTCTGTACACACTTTAATATGGTGGACCCTGGCTATAGTATTATATGACACACTTAAATGTGGTGGACCCTGGCTATAGTATTATATGACACACTTAAATGTGGTAGACCCTGGCTATAGTATTATATGACACACTTAAATGTGGTGGACCCTGGCTATAGTAATATATGACACACTTTAATATGGTGGACCCTGGCTATATTATTATATGACACACTTTACTATGGTGGACCCTGGCTATAGTATTATATGACACACTTTAATATGGTGGACCCTGGCTATAGTATTATATAACACACTTTAATATGGTGGACCCTGGCTATAGTATTATATGACACACTT
>MUZC01004528.1:313201-331678 GCA_002072015.1 Radix auricularia | reverse complement strand
AAAAAAAAAAAAAAAAAAAAGTTTTCTAGTTAAAAGGAATTAATTATTTTTCCTAGATCATAATATTTTTTGGTACATTTTTGTTTCAAATCTAAATTGTATTACACGTTGTTACACTACTTAAAGATTCATAAGTAATTTCTTCGGAATAGACTATATATTAATTTTTTTTTTTATGATTATTTTCCTAGGATAATTATATTTTACATTAACTTGTGTGGGAAAAATTGTTTCGTTTAACGAGTATTTCGACTAACGAGTAAGATTCTGGAACGATTTATGCTCATTTTAAGAGGTGCCACTGTACCTGTAAATTGATAATTTTTAGTAGTTCTTTTTTCATACGCAATATGATGTAGTCTCACGCGTTTATTCTGTCGTTCCCATCCGCTCCCATTCCTTCCCGGTTGCCGTCGACGCCAAAAATACATTTTTTAAAAAAATAAACAAAAATTTTAAAAGTAAGTCCATACAAATTAAAGTTTTACATAATTTGACATTGCTGTTTATCAAAGAAATATGAACATAATGATATATAATTTGCTTTTTCTGGAATGCTTCACTAAAACATTGGTCAGCTTTTCTATAAATTTTGTAAAATATAAGATTGCGCAATGTCCAAAAGAGAGTGAAATAGCTTTTAAACTCTGTACTCCAGGAAGTGATTTTATTATTGATTTATGCACCGCTTCCTGTATTTAACAGTTGCCTTGACCATATCAGGTAGTTAGCATCCGTACTCTATTTCTTGAAAGGTCAAATCTAAATGATAATAACCGTCAGTATTTTTTAAAGACTTTTACCTCGTTGCTCATCCGCCATCCTCATATACTCCCGGAAAAAATCTCATCATTTGTATTTATCAAGCATTGAAGGAGTCTTCGGTTAATATCTCTCGGACTGCACCACAAACAGAAAGTTTAGAAATTCAAGGAACAATCTTGTACTGCCAAAAATACGTTCTTAGAGAGTTAACACACATTATTAAAGAGACTGCCAAAAATACGTTCTTAGAGAGTTAACACACATTATTAAAGAGACTGCCAAAAATACGATCTTAGAGAGTTAACACACATTATTAAAGAGACTGCCAAAAATACGTTCTTAGAAAGTTAACACACATTATTAAAGAGACTGCCAAAAATACGATCTTAGAGAGTTAACACACATTATTAAAGTGGAGCGTCAACAGGAAATATTCAACCATGCTCAGGAAACAGACAGTCGTATGCAGCTAACACACAAACATCTATACTAATAAAAGGGAAAGCCCTGACTGGCTCACTTACTCACTCATTCATCACCAATTCTCCAACTTCCCGTGTAGGAAATATGCATGAAACTTTGGGAAGTTGTTGGGTACCCTCTCACTACGAAAATTGGCGAAAAAGAATTTTTAAAATCTCGCTCAAGTCCGGCCGGGGGCTAAAAACATTTTTTTCCTTATATGGTCTCTATAAAAATTGAAAATCACCAATTTTCCTATTTCCCGTGTAGGTAGAAGCATGAAATTTTTGGAAATTTTTTAAGTACATGCTCTCAATTATAATTGGGGAAAAAAAGTTAAATTTCCCACTCATGGGGGCCGGGGCCCCAGAAACGGTTTTTTCCTTATATAGCTATATAAAAATTGAAAACCACTAATTCTCCTATTTCCCGTATAGGTAGAAGCATGAAACTTTGGTTAATTTTCTCTGTACACGCTCGCGACAAAAATTAGCAAAAAAGAATGTTAAAATTCCCTCTCATGGGGGACCGGGGGCCCAAATATAGTTTTTCTTATATTAAAAAGCGACTCATCACTAACTCTCTAAATTCCCGTGTAGGTAGAAGCATGAAACTTAGGGAAATTGTTAAGTACCCTCTCACGACGAAAGTCGGTGTAAAAGAATTTTTAAATACACACTCATGGGGGCCGGGGCCAGAAAAACGTATTTTTTCTTATATGAGATTTATAAAAATTCAAAATCTATAATTCACTTAGTGCCCGTGTAGGTAGACACATAAAACGTTGGGGAGTTGCTAAATTCACATTCGCGATGGTAGCAGGTTAAAAATATTTCAAATATCCTTTACTAGGGACCGGGGGCCCAAATGTAGTTTTTTTCCAAATATGTACTATATAAAAACTGAAAATCCATAATTTGTCACTTTCCCGTGTAGGTTGAAGCATAGGTGTTTTGAATTGGTGTTACGCCGGTTCTCAACGCTAACTGAAATCCTAATTTCCACAGCAAAGCGCGGGTATATTGCTAGTATAGATATAAACACACATTTATACACAGCAAATGTGTAATTTAACGCAACAAACACACAATTATTTATATAATAGAGGCATATTTGCTTCCGGCAAACAGTCAATCATATTACATCTAACCAACAATGGTTATTGATGGGCATCAATAAGTTGGTAATCACTTATTTCGACGCATTTTTTTTCCAAGTTATTAAAAAAAAAAACTTACCTCATTAGTAATTATTATGAAATCTATTTTAAAATCAAAACAGTGTATTTTTATTGAATTAAAAGTACTATTATACCATTTGTACGAATTGAAAATGTGTATATTTCACTATCTTCTGGTGCTTATGGCGCCATTGTTGTTGCTGAAGGTCTGATTTTAAAAAACCCTTTTTTAAAGTTAAAAACCTCTTGAAACTCAACAAAACACACAAAAAACTAATTGTAAATACATTTTTTATTTCTGATTTAAGTGTTTTGATTACTAATAGTAAGTTATTTTTACTTGTTTGCTCTAAAATATGCGTGGAAATGAGGGATTACCCAGTTAGTTATAAGCAGCATACACGAACTTATAGACCAAACATACTCTTTCATATTAAACCAGTCTAAAACAGGAAACATAATAACTTACACATACAAAATAATACACAACAAATATACCATTGTGAACATTAGACTCCAGACAAAAACACGCAATGATACACAGTAAATCTATATATTTGATTGGTTGACAAGCGAGGGGGATGCAGGGTGAGGGCAGGTTACAACAACTGCAGTGCGCATGTCTCGATATCAACAATACGTCGTCGGTTCCCCCCTCTCGTTCACACGCGTTGTTTTCATTTCTTCGTGCTGCAGTTTGTGTCTGTTCTTTCTCCCCGTTCTTTCCACTATCTTTGAGCAAGTATTCGGCGAATGTTACGCTGTGGGTCGCATCTAGTATATTATAATAGGATTAAATTGGAAGCCAGTTTTGTGTTTTTTCAAAACTGGACCTCCCATGCTCTGATGGTTTAATAAGACCGAC
The DNA here is from genome assembly GCA_002072015.1 of Radix auricularia. Classification (NCBI taxonomy): domain Eukaryota; kingdom Metazoa; phylum Mollusca; class Gastropoda; family Lymnaeidae; genus Radix; species Radix auricularia. The sequence goes on along the minus strand of MUZC01004528.1, from coordinate 328,406 downwards.
ACTGGGGACAATGGCAATTATACATGGCGTTCATGAGATCATCTCTTTAAACTAACAACCTGGCCACGAGAAGCCTCGTCTCCCTAACACAAACTGATTGGAGGAATGGAATTATTGACACGAGAGCTTGTCTACATCAGCACAGTAAAGTGGCTGCAGACAAAGGTGGCCGCTTCAGACCGTGATCAGGGATGCCCCCCCCCCCCCCCACACACTTTTCATCGTAGACAAAATCAATCACTTATTTAGAAAGAGAAACCCCGCACACAGCTTCGTTATGATCTACTGCTGCCTTCGCATAGGAGCTGAACTCTCAAGAACAAGGGGCTCGGAGAGTGGGTGAGAAATGAAAGTATCACGTAGTTCATTATGTCAGTCTGTTAAATGTTCTAGATTCTGTCAGCTGAACTTTTTTTCAGAGATTCGGGTCTCTATTTAATAAATTATATGTAGGTTTTTAATGATTTATTTACGATTTCACTGGTTATTATTTAGAATACAATTAATTGTTAATGTAAAGAAAAATTTTGCAATTATCAATTACATTCTTTGTCATCTTTTGTGGCCCAGGAATTTTGACTCAGGTCTTAATTTAGGAGAAAACTTGCCCCCCCCCCTCCTACTTTTTCTCTTCAATTTAATACAATTTAAAAATTGCGTGCATAACAAGATTTAGAAAATGTGTACAATATAAAAATGCGTCCCTCTCAGTGTAATGAGTCGATCATTAGTCAGTCAGGCTGTCAAATTTACGAAATTATTACCCAAAATATTTGAAAAATAACTTTAAAAATTAAACTACATAAAACTGTTTTTAAATGAGATTTAAACACGAACTTAGTTGCTGGTTGTAAAAGCTTGCTTTAAAAAAAATAATGTATTTTATAATGGCGTGAAAAAATATTTGTAAGTAATGTTTGTATACGAAGTTGAAATACGATATTTTCTAAAATATCTTAATAAAGGATTACTTGGAATAAACAGGTAACGCATTCAGGTACATTTGTTTTAAAGTTGTATTACACGCCCGGCAAGGCCGCCGCCAGGGGTGAATCCAGGAATTTATTCAGGGGCCCCAACGGGAGGGGGGCCCAATCAGCCACGCTTGATTTTTTTTTTATTCTGATGCTGTGCAGGTAGATATATATTCAGACAATTATTTAAGTGATATGTAACAAAAAAGTTAAACAATTTAGCTCACAACGAAAATTGACAGAAACTCGTGTTTTTCGTCACAGTTTCCTAAAAATAATACATTTTAATCATCAAATACGTCACATATGTCTTCCGGTCCTCTCTCACTTATTTGAGTTGATGTAAATATTGGATTTTTTCCTTCACTTTTACGACCGGGTAAGCTGTAAATGTCTTAATCTAAACCAAACTTAATACCAAAGTGTAGTTGATACTTTTATAGTTATATAATTTCTTAAATCTTTGTAGCAGTCCTTTTCTTTATTTCAACTTTACTATTTACTGAATATAAATGTCTTCAAATAAATAAATAAAACTCTTAATAATAAACTATGTAATTATCATTATGTCATTATATTGGCCTATTAATAACTGCCTTGCAAATTCTATTTTGTCCTCAATTGACATTGTGTTGGTAACATTTGATCCCAAGTAGGCGAAGCTGTCCACAACCTCCAAGTATTCATGGCCTATATTGATAGTAGGAGGAAAACTTGTGTTTTTGGCCGTGATGTTTGTCTTTTTCAGGCTGATTTGCAGGCCAAAATCTTTGCAGGCGTTGGAGAAGTTTGACTTAAATTGTTGCAAACCAGTTTATGTGTGTGCTATCAGTGGGCATCATCCGCAAAGAGTAGCTCACGAATTAGGACATCGGTCGTATTGGTTTTGGTTTGGAGGTGGGCAGTGTTGAAAAGTCCTCCATCAGTTCTGATGTGTAGCCAGATTCCATCACAGCTATCCTTGAATACGTATCGAACCAGTACAGAGAAGAATATTGCGAAGAGTGTTGGTGCGAGTACACAACCTTGTCCACTACTGACTGGAAAGGCTTATGACGTAGCTCCATCGAACTGCACTGCGCCCTGCATATTTTCCTGCATGGAACTGCCTGATGATGGTGATTAAGTGTGTGGGACAGTGGATTGTTTCCGGAATTTGGAATAGCCCGTTGCGACTGACTAAATCAAAGGCTTTCATAAGATCCATAAATGCAATGTATAGAGGCATCTGCTGCTCTCTGAATTTTTCCTGGAGCTGCCGTATGGAGAACACTATGTCTATATAGTAGACCGACCAGCCCGGAAACCGCACTGAGATTTTTTATAAACTTGGGATGCTAAACTCTGTAATCGCGTTAGTATGACACGGGCAAAGACCTTTCCTATAATTCTAAGGAGTAAGATGCCGCGATAGTTATTGCAGTCACTTCTATCACCCTTGTTCGTATATAATGTCACTATATTCGCATCTTTTAGATCCTGGGGGATGTGGCCCTGTTCCCAGCAGAGGGTCAGAAGTCAGAAGCTCGTGGAAAGCTTGTAGTAAAGCTGTCTTGCCACTCTTTAGAGCTTCTGGTGTTATCCCAGCATTCCCAGGGGTTTTCCACAAGCAAGGCAGTCAATTGCTTTGCAAGCTCTTCCTTGTAGGCCATAAGAGCTTTCCTTTTAGCTTCAGTGCCAGGTTTCATCTTTTCCCAATGTTCATCAAACCAGACTGTGTTTTTGTGGGATTTTTTACGTACCCACTATTCAGGGGCCCCAAAATTTCTAGCCTGCACTAGGTGATAATGAATGAACTTCAAATTAATCCTCCAATACTCCAGCCTATACACCCTAAAAAAACCTCTGACAGCTCCGTCGGGGGCGTATACATCCAGTGCCACCTGGAGCGTGTGGAGATAACTGGCCGTAAATACCAAACCTCAATTTAATAAAGTGACACGATGCAGCGCTCGACACCGTTCTCTCTCTACACCTCTGGATGCTCTATGTATCTAAGTTTTAGCTCTAATATTCCCGTTGGCCCGCTATTGAGTTTTCCCGTTCATCCACGGATAACGCAACACATCTTCAAAATCTCTACGGGAAAACTGTGGGATGCGAGGGGAAAAAATAAAAGGGGGGCGGTGGGAAGGGCACGCAACCTTACCCCCCGACCGGGTCCTCCAATCAATACTTTTAAATACTGCATACAGAACACGTCGAGTTCTCGGGGAATGACGGCTTAACGCCACCAAACCTACGAGGGGATGGAGTGTATACGGTCCTGGCATCACACAAGTCAACGCCGTCACAATGCGGCTGCTGGTGGTGGTGGTGGCAGAGGATGCAGTCGCGGTGGAAGAGTGGAGGGAAAGGGGGGCCAAAGAGATGCGTGTTATTAACCTGTATCGACGGGTTGTGGGACGCGGTAAGGAAGAAAATAATGAATGTCATGTGTCACCAAACCAACCCCTCCCCCTCCTAAAAAAATCACTGTCAGAGTTGTTTGGATGTTTCTGCCAGCGACTGGGACATTCTGCAATAATTGTTGGTATCAAGGAGAACATTCAAACATTTAACACTGTTTTACGTTGCATCCAGCTCCTAAATTATTTTTATTACATATATATATATATATATANTGCCGAAAGTGCGGCGCGTGCGGGGGGGGGGGGGTGTAAGAAAGTGTGACAATTTGTGACAGGGGGGAGGGGTCAGACCAAGTGTAAAGTCCCATTTTAAAATTTTTTAAATTTTATTTTTATTTAATTATTTATTTTTTTAGTAAAATTTAATAGTTTTAAAAATAATTTTTGAATATTTTGTAAAACACTGAAAATTAGTTTTATGTCAAAATAGCATGAAATGCGTATCTTTTCAATGTGTTCACAATTCCTCACGCTAGTTAGAAGCGCTACTATACTGTTGCGAAGCCTTGTTTTATATGTAGCCTTACCGAAAGTGTTATTATTTCTTTGTTGTCTGCTGAATAATTATATCACTGATCAAGAAATTTGGAATTTGTTTTATAATACAAAATATTTAGGATTCAGAGGTAATATTTGTATAATATAATCATTATTATCATAAACTTAAAAACGATTATATTAAGTTTCTTTAAAATATATGATAAATACCAGTTAATGAGTTCCTGCTCCATTTTCAGTTAGTAAAGGGCTAAAAGAAAATCTAAATTATAATTTCGCTTTTAATAGAGATTAACACATGGATAAATATTCATACTGCCCGCTGCACCAAACCTACAGTCATAAAAGCTCATTGGTTTTTACTAGAGTGTTTTAAAGAAAACAATGACGTATTAAAATTAAAAACTATTGATAATTGTGTGGCAGTGTGCCCAACATATTACTTATATAATGATAGATTAATAATTAATTTGATTGAGTTACTATTTCAAAGAATAACTGTGACAACTGTTGACAATTAGTAATTCTACGATTTAATTCATTTAATAATATGATATTTCTTTTAATATATATTTTAAGGCAGTTTAATAGTGGGTAAAAATGGTCAAAATAGCGTGACGTACTTTATGGAGCTTTATAGACCATATATAAATATATAGTTATAGACCATATATAAATATATAGTGACGTACTTTATGGAGCTTTGTAGACCATATATAAATATATAGTTACGGTAATAATTAAATATATGGAGATTTTTGCAAACTTTTCTTACATTGTGAGCGTTATTGATCAATTATAATTCATTTGTTGCTATCGTATTACATCGTTAAAAAGTGGATAGTTTGTCTCATTCTGTTGTGAAATAGTGGGCATTGTTAACCAACTATTGTAATATGCATTACAAAAAGAAGCCTACCAGACGATAAAAGCCCACTGCACACACACACACACACACACACACACACACACACACACACACACACACAACCTGCCTTACACAAACCCCTCTAACAAAAGAACCTTACACACAATACACACTCCAAGCACACCCCGCACACTAGGCCTGTCCGAGAAAAAAACCCGGGTAGTAAAATGGCGCTCGGGTACCAGTGAAAATGTTACAGCAATATCTTTACCACCAATGTTTGAACTGTGGCTCTTCTGTGTTCAAATTTCGGCTCTCGAATAATTTATCCAAAAAAAAAACTTTTGGTTTGAAATGTATACTGTGAAATATGTCTTAACATGAAAACGCTTAAAAAGAAATAAGTGTTAAACGGAAATAAAATACGGTCCCGACAAACTACAAAGTATTTTGATACACTTGTTTTCCCAGCAGCTTGAAAAAAAAAATTTTAAAGCAAAAAGGTTCTAGCTCTTTGAATTGTTCCAATAAGGAAAATAGAGCACAGCGCCGAAAACTACTATTAACTAAAAAGGGCTAGGAATGAATGATCTTGGCTTTGGCTTTGAAATACGCCGCAGATCTTTTTTACCGATTAAGCGAGTCACGGTTGTCTCCACTCCAATCCCCCACCATTCTTTTTAAAAAATATTTCAATCGTGTAAGATTTGCACTATAATAACAAAAACAAATGGTGGGGGTGGGCCCGTCCACTCAGTATGACACAAAATAGGACACAAGAGTGATAACTAGGAATGGCTTTGACTTTGAAATACGGCCGCTCATCTTTGTTATCGATGGAGACGCGCCAATTTCTTTTATCTATCCCCCTCCTAACAAACATATGTCTCCACATCCTATCCACAACATGCTTTAAAAGAAATAAACACCTGCTAGAACTGGTTTTGGTTTTGTTATTTTTTTTTAAAATCATATTTTAATCATTGAACAATCTTCACTGTATTACAAAATTAAATGATGGGGGAGGGGTCCACTAAGTAGGGGCAAGTACTGAAGAGTTTAGTTAATTAAAACAGTTGTCAACTACAGCTATAAACTAGAAATATCCCTCCATGTCATCATACGATTAGCGCTCTCCCCACAAAAATAATCTCTTTAGCACCCCTCTGCTCATTGTTTTTACATCACTGTAATAAGTTAGTATTTCAACGCCATCATTTTCCCATCGTTGACTCATTGCATTAAAATTTGCATTTCAACAATTTAAAAAGCAGTAAAAGGCTAATGGTAGTAATAGTGAATAGTGGGCATAATGACAAAACTTTTGAGGCATTTCGAAGAGTGACCAGGAACCCGTTCAAATTTTGGCATTTTTTAAACAATATTGACAGCCCTACCACACACACATCTACAATAATGCATGTCCCTATTACTATTACAAAACACAAACTCAGACAAGGTAAACCCCTCAACATACATACCAATAATACAATTCAAACCACACACTCACACATCCACATACCTAGAGAACCACTCTGCACACCCTTACATCATAAACATACACCACGACAAACCAGTTTCGAAGCAAGAGGGGGTCAAGGATGGGACAAATGCCCCTGGCAGTACTGTGTTAGGGGTGACAAATTTAATATCGTTAATTAGCTTCAAACAAAACGTTTAAAAGGAAGTGTAGCGGTGGTCAAAGTGTTAGTGCGCTGCGGCACCAAAATTCTAAAAATAAAATAAAAAATCGGTCACGGGTTAGAATCCTGGTGCTGGCACCCCCACGGGTAGATGATGCTCGTTAAAAAACGAGAAGGAAACTCCGAATACAAATCCTCCGCTGCCTTGCGACTATATCTGCCTTGCGGGAAAGGTTAAGGGAGTAAACCCTGAAAGAAAATCAGGAAAGATACATAAGACTTATGCCACGCCAAGCTGCATCGACGCAAGTCGTTCCCTTGGTTACACCATTGACGTGGAGAGGGGGGATATGATTGCATCACTCCAGCGTCGCCGCAAGGTGTCGACAAAACACGGGAAGCAGCAGTTACCGGTTATAAGCCAAAAGCTCAATTGACGTAGAGCTAGGCGCCAGGCGCTGCTTCCGACGGTGGGGGAGACTACCAATGTGTCACTGGACAGCCACCGCCCGCCTCAAACTGGGCAGCCCCCAGTCAAATAGGTGCTATCCCGTCATGGCCTGGCTTCTCCACTGGGTGCGTGGAGATTAGAGTACCACTCAACAAGTGGGCCAGGCCACTAAGCCCTGCACCAAGAAATACAAAAAAGAAAAAGAAGACCCCAGCTCTTCGAATCGCTAGCTGGAACGTGTCCCGGCATCACTGATGATCTGCATAAACGACACACGGAAGACAGGAATAATCGATAGAGAACTTAAAAGACTAGAGATTGACTTAGCATGCCTTCAGGAGACCAGGCTCCCAGACAACGGTTCACTTAAAGAGGCTAATTACACCTTCTTCTGGCAAGGCAGACCAAAAGACGAACCTAGGCAGCATGGTGTGGGTTTCGCTGTTAAGAACACTCTTCTACCATCTATTGAACCCCAGGCACGGAGAGGATCCTCACTCTGAGACTCAGAACAACTATGGGCCCTGCAAACATTCTTAGTGTGTATGCCCCAACACTCTATTCAACTCCGAAAGAGAAGGACCAGTTCTATGGAGCGTTAGACCAGGCAATAGCCAGCATCCACAAAGACGAGGCAACTATCTCCTAGGAGATTTCAATGCTAGAGTGGGGAGCGACCACGAAGCCTGGCCCACCTGCCTTGGACACTTTGGAAGAGGAAAGTTAAATGAAAATGGTCAAAGGCTTCTGGAATTGTGCTGCTCACGATGCTTGTGTGTGACCAACACTTTCTTCAAGTGCAAGGATATACATCAAGTATCTTGGAGACACCCTCGATCCCACCAATGGCACCAGCTGGACCTCATTATCACCAGGCGTGCACAACTAGCTAGCGTCCTACTCACTTGCAGCTATCACAGTGCCGACTGTGACACGGATCACTCCCTTGTCGCAAGCAAAGTACGACTATTGAGGAAAAACTCGTATCACACCAAGAAAAAGGGAAGTCCACGCATCAATACCTCCTGCATGAAAGACCCCGCGATAATGCAGCTGTTCACAGACAAGGTGAAGGAAAGTCTCTCAAAGATGTTCCCATGCGTCACCATTGACTCCAAATGGACGCATCTGAAAGACACAATCTATACATCCACAATACAAGCCTTTGGCACAAAATCTCACAAAAACAGTGACTGGTTTGATGAACATTGGGACGAGATGAAACCTGTCACAGAAGCAAAAAGGAAAGCTCTTATGGCTTACAAGGAAAAGCCTACACCCGACAGGTTGCATGCCTTAAAAACAGCCAAGTCACAAAAGGTTGCACGTAAATGTGTCAATACCTATTGGCTTAAGCTCTGTTCCAGTATACAATCAGCTGCAGACATGGGCAATGCAAAAGTCATGTACGAAAACATGAAAAAGGCAACTGGCCCCTTGACGTCAAAAGTTGCTCCCCTAAAGTCCAAAAGTGGAGAAATTATTCAAGACCAGGCAGCACAGCTAAAACGGTGGATTGAGCATTATCTGGAATTGTATTCAACAGTTACCACAGTCTCCAGCACTGCTTTAGATGACATCCCAGATATGCCACTTATGGAAGAACTTGATGTCGTGCCCACACAGGAAGAGCTGAGCAAAGCAATTGACAGCCTAGCTTGTGGAAAAGCGCCTGGGAATGATGGAATACCACCAGAGGTTCTAAAGAGTGGCAAGACAACTCTACTCCAACCATTGCACGAGATTCTGTCCCTCTGCTGGGAACAGGGCTACATCCCCCAAGACCTAAAGGATGCAAATATAGTGACACTATATAAAAACAAAGGTGATATGAGTGATTGCAATAATTAATTATCGCGGCATTTCACTCCTTAGTAATGTAGGAAAGACCTATGCCCTCGTTATACTAACACGTTTACAGAGCCTAGCATCCCGTGTCTATCCAGAATCTCAGTGCGGTTTCCGGTCCGGTCGGTCTACGATCGACATTGTGTTCTCCATACGACAGCTCCAGGAAAAATGCAGAGAGCAGCAGATGCCACTATACATTGCCTTTGTGGACCTTACAAAAGCCTTCGACTTCGTCAGTCGCAACGGGCTATTCCAAATACTGGCAAAAATCGGCTGTCCCCCTCACCTACTTGCCATCATCAGATAGTTCCATGAAAATATGCTTGGCACAGTGCAGTTTAATGGAGCTAAGTCAGAGACCTTCCCTGTCAGCAGCGGAGTTAAACAAGGTTGTGTACGCGCACCAACACTGTTCACAATATTCTTCTCTGTACTTCTTCGATACGCATTCAAGGATAGCAGTGAGGGAATCTGGTTACATACCAGAGCTGATGGAGGACTTTTCAACATTGCCCGCCTCCGAGCCAAGACCAAAACGACGGATGTCCTAATTCGTGAGCTACTATTTGCGGATGATGCGGTACTAACAGCACATACAGAATCTTGTTTGCAACAACTCGTGTCAAGCTTCTCCAATGCCTGCAAAGAATTTGGTCTGCAAATCAGCTTGAAAAAGACAAACATCATGGCCCAAGACATTCGACCTCCTCCTACCATAAATATCGATAATGAAAACTTGGAGGTTGTGGACAGCTACTTGGGATCCAAGGTCTCCAATACACTGTCCATTGAAGAAGAAATAAACAGCAGGATTGTCAAGGCAATCGCAAAAATGGCTAAACTAAATAAGCGGGTCTGGCAAAACACCAAGCTAACGGAGAAAACCAAACTGTGCGTCTATCGTGCCTGTGTCATCAGTACACTACTATATGGGAGCGAGACATGGACCACTTATACATCACAAGAGCGCAAGCTTAACAGCTTCCATTTGAGATGCCTGCGTCGCATCCTTGGTATTAAATGGCAAGACAAAGTGCCTAATAGTGAGGTCCTAACGTGTGCCAATACCCAAAGCATGTTCTCAATTCTTAGTGAAAGACGCCTGAGGTGGCTAGGACATGTCAAAAGAATGAGCCCCGGCCGCATCCCGAAGGACCTCTAATATAGTGAACTTGTTTCAGGAAAGAGGAAAACAGGTCGCCCACGATTGCGATTTAAAGATGTCTGTCAAAGGGACATGCAAGCAGCCAAAATACATGCAAGTGCACAGTTGTCAAAGAGGGCGTCATAGTAGCTGAGGAGCGAAGAATGGAGGAGGCTGCAGACAGAAAAGCTAGGAGAAAGGCAAAAAATTTGGAAGCACAGAACTCGTGTGTAAAAACTGTGGTAAAGACTGTCACTCAAGGATAGGACTGCACAGCCATTCGAGAAAATGCAACCCAACCCAACGGTGATGCACCATCGTCTCGTGAGACGGAAGGATGCCGAATATAATAAAAGCAAAATAAGAAGATTTGAAAGATATAATTTAAAGGAACTATCCTAAATTATGTAATCTTTTCAATTACTAAAACTCCAAACTTTTTTTTGGATTTAAATTATTATAATACTGAAAAACCAAAAGGCTTAATTAGTATGAAAATGTGACACTGCTTTACAAGTAACTTGTCCAGCCCCTCCGGGTCTTAAAGCAAAAATTATTGTACCCAATTTCAAACTTGAGCCAATCGAATCCTCCGGGTGGCATTTTGTTGGGGCAGCGAATTCCTCGGCAATTAGCTTCTAAAAATGAAAAATATTTTGCATAATGTTTAAGAAAATGATAAAGAAAAACTCCGGTATAGAATTAATAAAACAACTATATTAAAATATGTGTACACTTCTAATGCAAACCCGTCAAACTCCACAATGAATCTAAGGTCTTCTGATACTAATGCTAAAGAACTTAAAACCCAAGGGTTTGAAGTAGTATAGGAACATGACACTGACGTCCTTGTACCTATTCCAGTTTGTTAGCCACTCATCTTGTAGAAGCGAAAATTGCCTTATCCGTTAAATTCCAATAACAACCAATAACATTTTGAAAACTACATGAACTTAATTTATATAAAGAAATTTCCCGTTCGTGCAGATGAGAATTTGCGATGACTATAAGTGCAGCAAGAATTATTGTCTAACATATTAACATGAACCTTTCAAAGTTAGACAAGCGCCTTACACCAAAACTATTTTTGGTACACTAGAACGTTGTTACGCATTCTTTTCCATGCCCACACACCATTGAACAAAATGCTGCTAAAGGTAAGGCATTGTATAGAACTCGAAATACAATTGATTGACTATACCATGGAGCCATTGTGATGTTACTTTGAGAGCTATAAAAAAACGGAGAGAGAGATTCAAAAAGATAAATTACATGAGCAGACGTAGGAACATTGCTAGGCACAATAATTTCTGTTTTGACATAAGAAAACATGTTTCTTAAGAGGTCAATGACGCCCGAAATTATTTATAAACCAACTGTGATAAAACATGCTTTGCGGGGGCTACTCCAGTGGCGTCGCTAGGGGGGGCGGAAGGGCGGGCCGCCCCGGGTGACACCATTAGGGGGGTGACACCAAAGCATAAAATTTTACTATTGATTTTATGTCAGAAAAAAAAGAAGACACATTTTCTTCATCTAGAAAGGAATACAATGAAATAACATTAAAAGCGAAACATTTTTATTTTAAAAAGTCAGTTAACTTGCAATAATAAAACAGTCCCAAAACACAAACTAAATAAAACAAATTATGGGGACAAAGACACAGCCGCACCAGAGAGATCTTCAAAAACGCTGGCGGCGTGTTATGTTTTTAAAGATACCAAGCAAACTGAGCTTTGAAGTGTTGACAACGTGGACGAATCCCACCCCCTCTTACCTCCACAAGAGAGGGGTGGTGGCGTAATACGATTTTTCTATTATTTTTTTTTAAAAGTGTTTTCTGTGTTGTTATTTTTAGAGGAAAAATATGAATTTAATGTCTTTGAGGGTAATATTGTGAAGATCCCTAGTTGTTCTATGTTTATCTATCCTTATCTACTCTCACTGTTATTCTGCTCTTCACACACTTGGTTAATTATTCTTAAAACACTGAACACCAAGGCAGAAAGTACACTTCATTACTTTTAATCACTTAACTTCTGTACATTCATTATTCGTACATCTCTCTAACCTTCCTTCTATCTACATCTGCATCCTACTTCATAACTCCCTCCATCTTCCTGCGTGTCTCTCTATCCGTCTCTGCGTCAGTCAGTCTCAGTCCGAGCGTTAGTCCATTCCAGGCTCCGCCCCCAGACTCCCAACCCCCAACCGTCGGAAAGTCAACTGTCAATCATCTTGTACCACCCCTAGGTAAGACGGGGTGGGTTGGTTTGACGTAATGGTCAGTAATCCCCCCTTTCCTCTGCTCTGACCCGTTCCCAATTGTCGGCTCCTGTCATCTACCTTACGGCCGAGTATCTCGGTCTGCCATACTTGACACCTGGGCTAGATTATTTGCCCGTGGTCAGTTTTCGTCTTCAAAGCCTCGTTCGCGGTTCCCATGTCCTTTGATTGCCAAGTTCGCACCTCTGGTCATCTGGACTCGCCCGTTAGTCCAGCGGCACCTCAAAGGCCAAACAAATCTGGCGCTCTAACCGCCCTAATTTCCTCACAACATTTAAAAAAAAACAACAACAAACAAATATTTGTTAAAGGCGTGCAAGCATAGATATCCATGTTTATATATAGGTAGTCTGGTTCGTAGGTCCCATCCCCATCATTGTACCTTTTATGTTTTGAGTTACCGCGCAGAAAATTTCAGTAGGTAAAAAATTAGAATTTCTGCGCCTTTGTCATGAAAGTTAGTAGCGACTTTATTTCTTATTCTACCCGGAACTCAGTCACATCCTTTGTTAAAATTCAATTAAGAAAACAAGTATAAATGTCCAGAATCTATCTTCCATCTCTCACACACTGCAAACAGACTTTAGCAACATCATTCAATTAAATCGTCGGCTAAAACGGATTACTCCGACCGCAGCGTCGCGTCTCTTCCGGTTGCTATGAAAGATAGTTGCTTCCCTTGAATCTTGTTGTTTTCTTATTTACTTATTACCTCCCCTTGCTGTAAAAATGTAAATAATTTGTTTATTATCATTATTGCATTTGTATTCGTGCGCCGCGAGAAGAGGGGGGGGGGNTTTCAAAAAATTGAAGATTTTAATTTTAGGGTTTGGGTTAGGTATAGCTATAGAATTTTAATAGTGGCAGCAGTGATCTAATGCGTGAATTTCTAAAAGGATTTAAAAAGTGTATCCCCCTTTGTTGTGATTCCGATGCCTGATCGGTGAGTACCCATTGTTTTCTTCATTTTTACAACTATTTTGCTTTTATGTAAAACGCTAAAAAATACTCCTTAAAATATTAGAATGTCCCCCAATCCTTCGGCCATCTTGTTGCTATGGCACGTCACCGCCGGAAAAGTAATGCGAGCCCCGTGAATTTTCTTTTTTTTTAATTTGCCGGTAGCTAAAAAAAACTGCGCAATTTTAGAATCCCTGATTCCCCTACCCCTCTGATTTCACGGGGCTCACACTACTTTTCCGAATGTCACGGCGGTCACGTGCCTTAGCAACAAGATGGCCGCTGATAATGGCGGTGCGGACTGGGTAATCCTTGTTTACCAAATCGTCTAACGATAATACAAGAAAAATTTCAAACACTCCCTTTAAAAAAATAAAAAAATATTTGACATTGGTTACTAGCTTTGGAGCAGAACAAAGATTTTAATATCACTCGCCGCCGACAACTTACAAAAAAGACTTTGATGTCACGAACAAGTCGGTGTGATATTGTAATCAAAACAACGGGAGTGGTGTGTGTGTGGGGGGGGGGGTGACAATGTGGTGAAAGGAATGTTTTGAAATAACAAATCAGTTTTTCCTGGACACCTAGAACTGATTTTATTTTAGATGACACTGAAAATCAGATTGCTTTCACGACACTTTGCTTCACAAGCATTGTGGATAAATGACATACAAGCACTGACTGAATACTGTGAAGAGCAGGTACGTTTGTATTATGACCAAGTCAATATACATAGTTTAAAGGATCTCAGAGACTGAGACCCACAGTTTCGGACTGTTCCTTAATGTCATTCATGAATTATTTGGAGAACTTGCCAAATTAAGCAAGCTGTTACAAACGAAAAATCTAATGACTAGGAAGGCACACCAGTTTTTAAAAGGAATTATCAATAGCCTAAGAGGATATCCCCTTGGAGAAAATGTTCATTGGTCTGCAGAGATTGCTAAAATGTATTCAGGCTGAAAACACAAATACAGTTCTCAAATTTTTTGAATGTCTCAGTTGGCAAATGGGCTCTCGATTTCTTGAAAGCGACTTGATACTTAAGTGAATATTTGAGTTGTAAGCGTTAGTCGACATGTCAAATTTTAATTTTGTACAAACATAACTGTGTGCCCTGTTTATAAATACAAAGTATTCTTAAAAGCTATGAAGACATTGTGGAGAAATCTTTGGATCACTATCGTAATTTAAGATTAGTGCTCGAAGAACAAAATACAATGTGGGTTGATTCAGACTTTCGACGAGGTGATTCAGTTTTTCATGAATGAAGAATGATTCAGCGACATTGCCACCCTGTTTGATATTTGTGCTGTATTTCTAGCATCGAGCGCTCATTGCGAACGTGGATTTAGCCTAATGAATTCTAGAAAAGTATAATCTAGAAATATGTTGTAAGAGTTAAATTTAGAGTTGCTTATGAGGATTAAATCTTGTCAGAATGATGGACATCAGATCAACCTTGACAAAGTCTATAAAATATGTATTTTGTTGACAGACACCAGTGTGTCCCAGAATAAATTAGCGGCACATGGGTATGTTGGCATTTGGTTACTTTATGAACATATAAATGTATATTTCTGTTCAGCGGAACAGAAGTATACATTTATAATTCTTGTTTGTTTAATTATAATCTACTATATTATTTTGATTTAAACAATTTTTTTTCTCATATAAAGTATATCGGATAAATTGATGCATGTATTTTTGGGGAGATGCCAAAAATTTGCACACTGAAAATGGTAAACTGTTAAACTTTGCTGCTGCACACAAGTTTTTTATTATTATTTAGCACAACAACCGGCAAACATTAAAGAAAACATTGATCCCCACTAAGCTGTTTAGTGCTTACAAACGCGGGTCCATATTATGAGTTATTCCGTATTTTAAAAAAAAAATATTGTTTTTTATGGGGTAAGGAATTGTTTTCTATATTTCAAATACTTTATGTCCACAACTGCTTTTATGTTTCGGGTGCTTGGCGGAAAAATACGCTTTGTTGTGTTGTAGGGCGAGAAAGATGCTTAGGAGTTAGTATGGAATTTTACGCTATTTTGGTTATTTACATCTCTCTCTCTCTCTCTCTCTCTCTCTCTCTCTCTCTCTCTCTCTCTCT
>MUZC01004528.1:264176-310071 GCA_002072015.1 Radix auricularia | reverse complement strand
AATATCTGTCAACGGGAAATGTATTTTGATACATCTTTTTCTCTCAACGTGAAACAGAAATCGCAAACACAAAAAGGTTTTGGCGCTTTAAAAGAATCATATAGATCTAGATAAGGAAAATAAAAGTCCTCTGCCAAAATTAATAATGTTAGAGATAAATGCGGCGTTTGTTAGTAAAAAAAAAATCCCTTCTGTGACAGTAACTTCGCTTTGAAATACGCCGATTGATACTAGTTAATGTTGTTTATCTACCCCCCTCTCCTCCCTTCATTCATATAACCCACACCCCTTGCATTGGCTTATGCTTCTTGTGTGAATTAACACGTGTTGACCTAGAAAAACTGATGTACAAGGTTGTCAGTATTTAAAGTTAATAAATTAATCAGTTACTAACAATTTCAAATGGGTAAGTCGTCGGCCGTGGGGCGGGACTGCATAGAGATGAATGAGGCCGTGTTTGGTATTGTTAATAAAAACATCCCTGCTTTAACATTAAAGTTACTTTGAAATACGCCGACATAGGATTTCCGATTGTAGACGTTGTTTATCTCCCCCTCTCCTCCCTCCATTCGATTGTGTTTTGCGTGTTCGTTCCCACGAGTGCCTCATTTAAAAAAAAATAATAATAATACACCAAAATTGGTAATTTTTTTTTAATGTCAATAAATTAGTTACTAACAGTCTAATAAAATAAAATGACGTTTAGCACCTACGGAGGAGGCGATCATACATTTGTGACGAAGGGGGTGTGTGTTTTAGAAATGTGACATCACATCAAAACGTGCAACTTAAAATGAAAGTTACACTTAAAAACTTGAATGTTTACAATTTATTTATTGACGATTTACATGGATTTACACGTGTATCGATTTAATAGAGTTCAACTTCACATTAAATACAAACTGAAGTGACAATAAAGTTATTTCACAAAAGCTCATTTTCAAAAAGGAGGTACAGCTATATAAATCAGCCAAAATCACGTGACGTCACTTTTAGACATCGACCGTGTGGTTACTGAGAAATAAGGGGCATGGAAGGTGGCTAGGTTGCATAGTATAGCTGTATGACGGTGAAAATTATGCGATGTTTTGAACAGGTTCGAAATTTGGACGGGTACCCGGGCAGCATTTTTCAAAAAATTGACAGCCCTAGTGACAGCTTATCTTTATTTGTAGACACTCCCTGGTGAGTATCATCCCTTTGGTGTGACAGTTTATCTTGATTCCTAGACACTCCCTTGTGAGTGTTGAGTACAATCGCTTTGGTGTGACAATTTATCTTATATTT
This sequence comes from Radix auricularia, assembly GCA_002072015.1. Taxonomy (NCBI): domain Eukaryota; kingdom Metazoa; phylum Mollusca; class Gastropoda; family Lymnaeidae; genus Radix; species Radix auricularia. Next base: position 308,784 of record MUZC01004528.1, on the reverse strand, counting down.
TCTACTTTCCTAGATGAATACCGTCACTTTTTAGTGGCCCTTTATCTTAAGTCTTTTACCCTCCCTGATGCATACCTTCCACTCATTGCATAACTGATAATGCCGATGTTGTCATGTATTGGTGCGACCATCTCACGTCACTATTCGAGCCCGACACCACTCCACCCCTCAGTTTGAGTCTTCCGTGCTTCACGTTTCTGTGCCGTCACCATTCTCAGTGCCACAAACCTGTGTCTGTCAGTCATAAATATACAGGCTCGTCAGTGGCTTTCTGTGTTTATCTCTACACACCACGTCCAGCTACACACACGGTCTAGTTGTGAAAGGAGTGTAAAACTTCCGAGTTCTCGACTGGGAGTTGGTTTAAAATTCACAGGAACGCAGCATTATAATCAAGCTTTCCTCTGTTAGCAAGAAATAATGCCAGTTCGATGTTTTGTAAGGAGTTCAATAGCCAGGGTTATTGTATATGGGTTGGGGTTAACTTGCACCTGACCAATATTAAACAAAAAGGCGAAAAGAAAACTTCAAACGGACTAAAATTCGATCTCTTCAGAATAAGGAATGAAATCTACCCCTAACTGATTGTTGGCAATTCTCATAAACAATGTCAACTTAAAACACGATACATTTTTTTAATGATATTTATATTGAGATTTTGATGATATTTCAACACCGATGTAAACATTAAAATAAAATAATATGAGGCGTATTTTAATGCGAAGTCATCTATTATATTTTTTTAAACATACCGTCAATGTAGGGAAATCATAGTTGTTTTGATTTAAAGTATCAAATAAAACTTCCAACCAACGATGTAATCTAATCATAATAAAAATTATCTAAAGCTTATAATTTGTTATATTTTTAAAGGGTAAATTCCTATCATTAAATACAGAGTGAGGAATGCAAAACAAGTCCGAAAATAGCATGAGAGGACATTTAAAGAGAGAGAGAGCTTAAAAATAGGGAGTCAAAAAGAGGCCATCTACGTCATTGCCACCCACGACTGTCCACGTTGAGAGTTCAAGCCATACGCCCCATTCCAACCAATCAGCAAATAAACTCGGATCAATAGCCAGGATTTTTTTTAGGAAGCATTTCAGCATCAAATTTCAAATTACGAAGCTGACATATTCTGTATCAGAATTTGAGAACGTGCAAGTAAGACACGGGAGACATGGGAATAACATGATAATGTAAACACATCACACTTAAAACTCGAAACGCCAGATCGAGGTTTACTGCCCAGCGAGTCAGAGAGATCGCCCACACGGGCAGCGGTTCGTTTGCGAAACCAAAAGTAGCTTACCTATAGTTCCCAGTGGGAACGGGTTGAGTGTGGCTCCGCCGCAGTAGCCATGTCCACCCAGCAGTGAGACGATGACCAGCACAAGTAGGCGAGACGTCCTGTCCATGGTAATGCCTGACATCCACAGGCCGAATGCCTCATAGAATCCTGTCCGGGAGGAGGTCTGCTTGTTGTTGTTGTTGTTTTCTATCACAGTAGCGTCCCCGGCATAGTTATCCCCCCTTTTCACTTGTTGTGTCGGTCCAGCTTCCCAAACCGAGTCCAAAATGGCAGGTAGCTACTGAATATTCATGGCACCGCCGTGACGTCTGGTGACGTTTTTTTCCTTCTCTCTCTCCCTCGCAGAGCCGGCGTTCCCTGAATCTTATTATGAAAATGCCATCCATGTAATCAGCGCTGGCTATCACGTGGTGGGGCGGGGGGGAAGAGGACGACGATGGAACTGTGAGAAAATATAGTCGATACACCGCGCGCGTGCGATTGGCGCGCGCCTGTTAGGGGTAATGGCCGGACTGATCGTTTTGCGTCTGTTCTTGCTTCCAAGCTTTCTGTGTGTAATTTGTTGGTTTTTTTCCCTTTTTCTTTACTTGACAAAATCAAAACCAGTTTCTTAAGTCGTACGTCACCATTCGTCGCCTGTATTTACACAAATCAATGTAGGGCAGAGTGTAGGAAGGCTCCACAGGGGTGGGGGGTGGGAGTCGTGGAGACTGGTATTCGGGTACACACTTTAAACTTGTCACCGTAGCATTACTACATGGGTTTAGGCAAATAAACCCTCATGCGACATCGGGATTACCCGTTTTCGGGGGCGTATTTTTGGTCTAACAAGTTGTTAGCGACCACGACAGAAGCCGTTTCGGGGTGGTAGAATAACAACACATCGCGCAGTTGTAGCATTCGAGATGCCAACAGGCGGGTGTGTATAGGTGGGAGAGTGTTGAAGCGCGTGGGAGTCGAGGTTTTATGGCAGCGAAATGTGAGACTCAGAACAGAGGTCTGGAGGAAAATGTGATGTTATAGAGATGACAGCAGAAGGAAAAGTTTATTGAAAAATCCTTCGTAAATAATTAAACGTTTGACCAATATCATTTTTTCAGTGGAGTTAATTTTCACAGCTTGGAGCCAAGACTGATTAGCTGTGAAATAACGGATTGAAATGCATTACTCGGATAAAGAGATGTTTATAAGTGCATGATTGTGATTATCAACTATATTGGATGCAATTAGCGTTATGTTGTTCAATAAATATTGGGGGCCCGCTTCTAAAAAAATGTTGAACTTTTGTTTTACTATCATTGAGAGTTAATTGCCAACCAACCACAAGCCTTAAGGATTCCTCTCACAAATATTATCTCAATCTTTCTAATCTCTCTGACACACACACATCTCTACTCTCTGACACACACACACACTTTCTCTCTCTCTCTTTCTCTCTCTCTCTCTCTCTCTCTCTCTTATTCTACATTTTCAGTTTCTTTGGGCTTTCTCCTTCTCTCGCTGTCCTCATCTCTCTCAGTTGTTCTCTTTTTTCGTTCTCTCTTTTTCTCGTTTTTATTTTCCTTTTCTTTCTTCATTTCTCTCTCTCTTCCTCTTTTTATTGCATTTTTTCTTTGCTCTCTTGCTTTCCCTCACTCTGCCTTCCTTTCTCTATTTACCCCCTTTTCCTATTTTTTAAACATATGTATTGTTTCATTCGTTTTCTTCATCTCAGTATGTTTCTTATACCTTAACTCTATCTCTTTTCATTACTCTGTTTAGCTCTCGGACTTTCTCTCTCTCTCTCTCTCTCTCTCTCTCTCTCTCTCTCTCTCTCCACTTCTTCTGTTTACCGCGAACATTTCAATCTCTCTCCATGCCATCTCCATCGCCACTGTGCTTCCTATCTCTTCGTTCTTGGACATCCTCAAGCTGTCATCGCCTGGCAAGTGATGCTGGGGGTTATGTATTCCTATGTCTAAATCGTAACCCCATCTTAAATAGTAAAATTACATTCTTTCCTTATCTAAACTTTTATTGTTCTTTAACTCTTACTGTGTTTGAATCTTCGTAGTTTTCTTTTGACCTGGTCATGTTTGAACTTGTTTTTTCTGTTTTATTTGACCTGTATCATTTGCGATCATAGACTTTACTTTGAAACCATAAAAGAAAAGCATCATTCAGGGTCACGTTATAAGTCATGAAATAAAGGAAAGTATCGACACCATCTCTATTAAACATGGTAAAATTACTGACAATCCACTTGACTTCTAGGCTTACATAATTACTGGGTCTACCAATATCCGAGGACCCAAATTTCAGTACATGTAGATTGATGATGTTAGAAACATCCTTTGCAATCGACAACATCAACCTTTAGAATGCCTCAAATCGTGCGGCTTCTCCAAGTCGCATTGCACAGAGGGAAAAAACGTTGTAAACTGACCACATAATATTTAGTTCTTTGATATCTGACCACCCACTTCTTACTTCGGACATTAACAATTAACATTAAAAGTTTACCTAATACTTAAGTAGAGTGTGGTCAGTTGGCCCTAGCCCACTGACCACCATCTTCTACGGCCGTGAACATTAAAACACTCACTACTTCGACTGTGGACTGCGAGTATTAACGACGTCTACGACTATAATCACAGTTTTATTTGTTATCTAACTACTCCCCCTGGTGGCCATGCTTCCCTGCCACCTTTCAGTCCCCGTGTAATGAACGACTTTCTGTTTACAGCGGTTTTTGTTTTCCTTAAAGATTATTTCGATTTATTACGCCGGTTCCTAAAAACTAACCGATTTAATTGCCGTGTGAATTCACTGCTTGACAAAGAGGATCAATGCTGGGAAGCACTTTTCTCATAGTTAGCAAACATGCCATTATTAGCTATATGCTGACTGTTGCTTAGTATTGTTTTTTATACCTCGTTAATTCAATGAATTGATTTGATAAAATATATTGTCCCCCTCCCCTAACCCCAACAAAACTAAAATCAAAATATTTACATGTTGATGAATCGTAATAACATTGAAAACTTAAAGTAGATGGACCTTTTGTAGTTGCAGGGCCGGCCTAAGGAAATCGTAGGCCTATGTGAAGTGAATTTGGTGGTGGCCCTAAATGTAATTGGAAAAAATGGAAAGACTCGAGTGCCTCCCCCACTAATGATGAGACTAATAGGAGGTTATGGGCTGCTGGCTAGTTTGCCTATAACTAATGTATATGCTATGTAGTTGGGTAAGTATGGTTACCAGGTATGTTACGTTTCAGAACGGCTGTTGTTTTTATTGTTGTTTTGCTTTTAAATTTTCAGCAGTAAAATGTGTGTCACTTTGCACATTTTTTAATTATTTGTGTAAATAATTAATTTTGTGTGTGTGTGTGAGGGGGGGATGTGTCAAAAAAAGATGGAGCCTGAAAAAGATATATGATTATGTTCGTGCCACAGGTTCACCACCGCTGGCCTACTATTTGATAACCCCCTTACACTGAGAGGTTTTAAAGGTTCACCACCGCTGGGCTACTATTTGATAACCCCCTTACACTGAGAGGTTTTAAAGGTTCACCACCGCTGGGCTACTATTTGTTAACCCCCTTACACTGAGAGGTTTTAAAAATACATATTTTACTTTTAGTCATCTTCGGAACATCCTCTACTGAGTGGCAGACGTCAATGTGAAATGATCAATGGGTGCCTCCTGTTGGGCCGCTCGGTGCCACGCAGCCTTCTTCTATACAAAAAATAAATACAGTAATTATAAAGAACAAAACCACTAATTATTTTTTCGTGTACGTGTTTTCATTGATTTTGTTTCGTTCCCGCCTCTCCATCTTGTTCGATCGCTTCAATTTTTGTTTGACTTACTCAAGCATTACGGGATTCTCCTTTCAAAAGTACTTTTTAAAATAAAATACGCAGAACAAAACAAACAAAAAGAGAAAAAAAGAAAAAATCATTGTTCATGGGAGAAGTGAACTGTAAAGATAATCGATTTTGTGGTAAACCAAAAAAAAAAAGTTTAAAATATTGAAATATTACATTTTCTTATTATTTTCGTCTTCATGGTTAATGGTTTTTACATTTGAATCTGGAGATTTTTTTTTTAGAGGACGCAGCCAACTGAATGTTCTTATTTCTATGAAATATGTAGAGTTCAAAGTTAAAATCTGCTATTATCACCACCAGACACAAATTATATTAATAATCTTTAAACCAATCAGATTTAAACAACATGGAGGTATTGTTGATTTAAAGATATGCTTATATATTATAAACAACGCGATGTCATTGAGGCGAGACGCAGCACTTCAATTGTTATCTGAAAGAATGACGGTCATCAGTCAGCTTAACCTGGATCACATACATCAAACGAATGAAGGTCATCAGTTAACTATGGATCACATACTGTTGCTTACTGGGTTCTGGATAAATTAAGACGAAGTCTTGACTCTTATTTAATTGACAATCAAGTCTTTATTATTATTCAGCAATATAATTACACCAAGGATTCGGGTACACAAACGTGTTCTACCAACAACGCCACTTGCTCATAAGTGTACACAACGGGCCCTGTGTCCCTAATACTACCAATAATACGATGTCCACTGGAGCGCACCTCGATCTTTTACTAGCTATACTAGCATGGCTAGTCTTAACAATGTCTATGAACCCCTTCTCTAGGTTTCTATCTCTAGTGTACCCCCTAGGTCTCTCTTCTACTCTCTCTCTCTCTCTCTCTCTCTCTCTCTCTGTCTCTCTCTCCCGTGCTATGGTGTGTGTTTCACAACGAAACACTATATGTATATATAGCCCGCCTGTCTTCCTTACTACTATCATCATGCGTGACTTAAACTCATATTATTGTGTACAAGTGAGCTCTTCTCAAGTAACTACTGGACCAGAGCTTACAACAGTGTCACAACAGTTATTAGCAGTGATTCTCATACCTTGACACATACATCGAAAGAATTAAGGTCATTAGATTATCATGTACTAAACAAAAATTACTTTGTACTGTGAAGAAACGAACAAGTCTCAATATATTTTACCTTGGACTAACGACTACGGCAAAGAAAGATCAACAAATCACCAACAACTTGGCGGTGAAGCTCTGCAACAAGAAACGTGAGTTTGAATGTGTGCTTAGATTTGCCACTTGGTCTGAATGATAAAGATGGTGATAATGGATTATACACCACCAATTAATTGTGGATAACACTGCGCGAAGAACATTAGGGGCATTAACTGTGGACTATATCATGCAAAGTCGTAGAATCAACAGATAGGCTAATAGATATCACTACGCGGAATGAAAAGTTACTTAAGTGATATTAAAAGATTATAAGTATCTTACTCATAAATCATTATTCATAAATTGTCTATTAATAGAAAGTCATCCACTGACCTGGAAAGGAGATCTACTAAGCCCCGAGAAAGTTCTATTGGTAACATTAGAACCCCCTACTACAACGAGGTTATGGGACACATAAAAAATATTATATTAATTAATAACTCTCAAAACTACCTATATCCAAGAAGTTTACATTAATATTATCAACGTACGAACATCATCAAATTGCGTCTGTAACACTAACAGTTCCTTCATCATTAAAGCCCTGTTGCTGCATTATCATCTCTCAGCATCAGACGCATCTACAACTTAACGGATTCTAAAGTTACCAGGCGAATATATCCACGGCCAGTCTTCCCCTGGAATCTGATGAAATGTTGTCTCCGTTTTCACGCGATAGAACTTTTTACCCCAGGGGTGAAATTCAACAATCCTCATTTCATCTCTGAAATATATAAATCTATTTCCCTCTCCACCCACACACACAGGAAGAGAAAAGCGTCAGAATGGCATGCTTTTAATTGCTGAATTCCTGATGTCTTCGGAGATTAGATGTATCTGAAACTTTAATGACAAAACACGTCAATCTTATTACAGGGCCAGTGCACATTTCGAGCCCATGGGTTCTCTTTATTTTTCGAAAACAACACAACAATTGAATCCATTTTTATTATAGTATACACTAATTTATCCGACCTATTTTGCATTATTTTAACATAAAACTTTAATGAAAATGATATTGTGAATTAGAGTTTTGATTCCCCCCGCCCCCCACCCCCCCATCAAACTGCTCCTTTCCCCTATACATCGTTAGGGTGAATTTAAATTTCACATTTAAATTGTTTTTTTTAACTCGATCCACTCTCGACGGCACTAACCATAGCCACATCGTTGATGCCAGAATATTTTTATAGTTTTCATTTCCTTTTTTTTATATGGGTAAAAGTGCAACAGTTTCCCCATCTCCATTTCCCCCATTAAAAAAATAATAAAACGCTCACTACCCTGGAGTCTGAAGTCAGGATATTACATCAGATAATATTGAACCCGTCTCTGTGCATGGGGTTTACAATAGCATGGTAGCGTCAAGCCTTGAGATATACAAATTGTATGTTAAGTGAAATTCCAGGCATTTTTTTTTAGATACAATAGCGCGTCTCCTCGTTCTGCAATGCGGGACCTAAAAAAAGCTCTTCTCCAGCGCATCGACTTGATAAAATATCAGGACAAATAAATTATAGATAAGAAACAATAGCGACATCAAAGGCTGCAGCAGACGTGGAGAACCTTGTCATGGCGGAGGCGGGCAAACAAAATCAATGATGGCGTTATTGAATATTCGATTAGGACAGAGCCGTCCTCGTTAAATTTAGCTCTGAGCGAAATAAATATTTATAATTTGTGAAAAGAAAAAAAAACAGTCTAAGAGAATCGTACTGCTTGATGAGATGTCGCGAGATCTTTTCTCTCAGGTAACATCTAATGTAATATATTATTTACACGAAATCAACGATTCAGTTGTAAAAACGTTAATGATCACCAACGCAGTATTTCTACGATTTTTTATCCCTGTGTTACCTTCACCGTCTTGTCTCTCTTTCCGTCTGTCGTGGAACCACCAAGAAACAAAAGTAAAAAATGACCCACTTCCCGTAATCTTATCAAGCTGAAATTTTGCACATAGACTTATGTCACCTAACAATGTATTGCATCAAAATTTCAGATCGATCGAATGTACTTTAGTTACATTAATGAATTTTTAACTTTATCTCTATGTAGAATATGTAGCCGTCTGCTATAATTGACTTCCACGGGTCACCGGAGATCCACTCAGCCCTCGATGACAACAACCCCGTATTTTACAGCACGGTGAGTCAAGTTTAGTCTGCAAACGTTTATGCTGGTTTGTTGCGCGGTGCGTATTATATAGAACATAATCAATACTTTTAGTATGTCTCATATTTAAGGGTCTATACTCAAAAACTTTGGTTTACGAGGTTTTTTTTTTTTTTTTTTGCTGTTGAGGTCTTCTTATTACTACTTAGGTCAAGTTACTGTTATGTTTCGCTGTTTTCGCGATTTTGGACATGATTTTAAAACACCAACAAAATACTGAAAACAGATGGTGTCCCATGTACGGACGGTGCGACTACTAGAAGAATCACCTCGGAATCAGTCACTTAACTGGTTTGTCCGTATCATGATTTCATGGCTCAGTTTGGTGCATGGGTAATGAGAGAGAAACAGTGGGGAAGATGAATAATCCATGCTGTTCAATCCTCATCAAATTTTCAGGGAAAGTTAGTTAATCGAATAAACAGAAATTAATCTGCAGCGACGCTTATATTTAAACCATGAACTTCTTTAACGTCACAGCTGTGAAATCTTGCAAAAGTTTTATAGCTTCGATGGAAATATAAAATAAATCATGTTTTGTTGTTGTTGATGGTAGTGCCCCCCCCCCACCCAAACCACGTAAATTTTTCCTCTGAGTCTATTATTTTATAACATTAATTAACCGAATATTATGGGACTTGCACTTAAGGCCCTTCCAAATGCCTTAATCTCAGGATACTTTTCTGCGCATGTAAATATAGATTAAATATTCTGCATTGTAATGAGACATTGTTTATTAAAATATGCGGGTTTTTAATTAATATATTATCTTATCTGTTATAGACGCACATAATGTACAGAAGATTATTGCGTCCTACACTTATCTATGGTTTGTGCCAAGTCCTGCATTCTTATTAGAGTTTCAAGTTTTGATAAAGTGTTGGTTTTCTTGTTTCTTCAGGCAACCCAATCCATGCCTGAATTCCAGACGGGAAGAACGAGAACTTGAATGTGTTTTTTCTTGCATACGAAATAAGAAAGGTGTTTTTATCCTTATGTCTATCTGAGAGTTATATTAAGTTATTTTGTTGTTGTAATCTAAATTACAATTAATTGCTTCATTTTTGTATTTTTTAAACTTTACTCTTGGTTCTTCTATCCTCTAGTGTCTCAAGGTTTAATGATTTTACTAATGGTGTTGTTCTTGTCAGTTTTGAATAGTATCTTATCTTATCTGTTACAGACGCTCCTTCTATACAGCAGATCATTACGTCCTACGCTTATCTATAGTTTGTGCCTAGTCCTGCATTCCTATTTGAGTTTTAAATGTTGATAAAGTGTTTGTTTTCCGGGTTTTTTCAGGCAACCCATCCACGCCCTAATTCTATAGTAATGCACCTGAAAACTCTCTTTTTTAAAAAAATTCTAGTTTATCGATGTTTTCTTTGGTTGAAGGGTCCCATACAGAAGATGCATATTCTAGTACAGTTCTCGTCAAAATCAGGTAGCATTTTAGTGATATATTTTTATTACATCTATAAAATTCTTTGGTTGATTTTTAAATAATTTCATTGACATTTCTTTTATTATTTTAATGTGAGCAATGACTTTTTATACTTTGACGGTAAAAAAATGAAGTGACCAACTAAACTTAAATCGGAAAAAAAATTCCATTTAACAAATAAATTTTTTTTAAAATGATGAGCACAAATAGATGTGACTCATCAACTTGTGAGCGCAATAAAAAGAACACACACAAAATATGCCGGAAACGACTATGAAAACCTAGAACTTTCATTTTACTTGCAGGAGCCTTCCCCAGCAGACAATTTTATACTTACTGCACATGATTATGCTGATGATGGTATTCTTCTGTAACGCCAGTTTTACTTGGTAGTAACATATAAATGTAAGGCAAGTTGAGGATACAAAAATAATTAGTATCACAAACCATTTTATTAACAACGCTCACATCAAATTAGTATTACGCAATAAAGTTAACAGTAAATGACTAAATGGCTTACTTAAAAGTTTATAAAAGTTTAAAAGGAGATTAATCTACAATCTTTTATTGATTTTTATTCAATTTTTTTAATTAAATAAAATAAGAAAGATAAATAATTTCTTGTATTGATCAAATCAATGTGATACAATTAGAAAAGTTTAGTTACAGCCAATTTCAAGAAGATTTCTAGTCTATTGATAAAATAAAACAACATGAAAAAAACAAACAAACTTTACGCATAAAAATATTTTTTTAAAACTTAGTATATGTAATTTTTTTTTCTTCTTTGGGTACGTTAATCAAAACAATTGATTTAATGAATTTTATATTTTACTGCTAACAAATTTGATTTTTTTAATTGTTATTTTATTGTTCATACATAATCCGTGGTGTCTTTTACATTTCTTATAAGATTTTATTTTCAAACAAATATTTTCATGATTGATTTTAATGTTGAAATTGATATAAATATATATATCAATGATATCTTACGTAATATATTGTCTGTATTTTAATTCAAGTGCACGGAGGTGGAAGAGGCAGTTTGTCCTCATATTAAATAATCAGGAAACATTTTTTTAAAAAAATCTTCTTGAAAGTTTTATCAATACAAAATAAAAATTTCTCTATAAAGTTTCCTTTACCGCTTTCTAATATCCAATTAAATTCATACATGTAAAAGTTGTTGACCTTCAGATTGCCTTCAGAGAACATGAAGTGTTTCCTTTGAAGTTTCAGGGGTGTAGGAAGAAATCTCGTAACACTCTTAGCTTCCCGGTCCAATCAGCATGGCTGACATCAAGGCGCAGTGTCTGCAGACGTTCAAGCACTACGTCGAAGTGTCGTCTGTAGGTCAGAACCTTTCAGAGGCGGATAAGAAAGAAATCAAAGACAAGGGCATGAACAAGATGCTGAAGGAGTGCTGCGGTGATGACGCAGCCAAGGCGGCAGAGGCACAGGTCTTCCCCAAATACTGCGATAAAAAAACGTGAGTTTATCAGAAAAAACAAAAACAACAAATACTCATGGCGAGTCAATTAAAATAGGATTTTTTAAAAGTGATGATATTTCATTTAATGTCTCGAAGCGTATCTTTCCGGACAGTTCTTGATATTTTGACAACGGTGAAGGCGTATAAAAGCGACACAAAAAAGGTCATAATAATACAAGGAGTAATAGACAAAAGTTTATAGTTTATACATGCATATAGAGTTAACTCTTACATTTAGTATAAGATTAAACTCTCAACAACCTATAAAGTTCCGAGTGGTTTATCCGATACCCCCCTTTGCTCATTACTTTATTTTTGCCAAGCTATTCGTACATGTATTCCGTTGAGGTCATCACAAATGACAGTTTTTTTTTAATCCTCAAAACTATCCCTTTCATCTTCATTAAAGCCATTATAAATATTGATACTTCAAAAAAAAAAAAAAAAAAAAAAAAAAACAACGTTTTACAAACCTTAATCAACACAGCAGACTGATTGATCGGTAAAAATGTCTTTAATTTCAAAGTTGATAGAAAAAACACAAAAAATTGGCATGAAATAACTTTAAAGAGAACTTTCTTTCCTTTAGGAAGAAGTTGCTGTTTGACGTGTTTTACGGGGATTTCCTTACGGAACTGGCCGCATGTTTGATTCAGAACAAGAAAAAACTTCCTAAACGTCCTGAACTGACCGACGCTGAGGTAGTGGCTCTGGCTGACCAGCTGAGAGGTCAAGTAGCAGCGAAGCACGACATCAAATCAAAGGTAGATCACTGTTGGACTAGTCAATCTAGAAATAACAAAGCAACAAGGCCATGCTGGAATAGCGCTTTTCAACATCGTTGTTGCTTCAAGTGAACAAAGAATAAAAAAAGAATAAAAGAATAAAAAGAATATTGAAACGAATATGAAGAAAGGGGAGAAAATCGATAATCTCTATCCGATGATTAGTTATCAAAACACTTAAATCGTTTCCCTAGTGTGATAAGATGAGGCGGATGGTTCTTTTTTTCTTTTTTGAAAGCATTAACTTTAATGGCAAATCAAAAAGACACATCTTAAGTATGTTTGAATCATTTAGTGTAATTATTTTTTTTTCTGAGTAGTTTTAATAACAGCGAGATTGTGCCGTGCTAAGGAAATACTTATTTGACAACTTTAGACTTGCACTTCTGGTGCTTTAAGCTGTTGAAATAAATGCTTCCAAAGAGAGCGAGCGAGAAAGAGAGGGAGAGAGGGAGAGAGAGAGAGGGAGAGAGAGAGAGAGAGAGAGAGAGAGAAAATGAAAGAAATAGAGGAAGAAATATAGTAACGAGGCCAACCATAAAGTACGTCACGCTATTTTTGACCATTTTTAACTCCCCCCCCCCTTGTTCTAAAATGTCATACATCNATATATATATATATATATATATATACATGTGTGTGTATGTATGTGTGTGTGTGTGTGCACGCGTGTATGCACGCGTGTATGTGTGTGTATAAGAGGACTATCACCACGGGCTTAATTGGGCAGTAATTTGTAATTGATTACATTCATATGCATTTTATGTAACGCACTAGATAGGTCCACTTGAAACAATTCCAAGTTGTATTTTCACTGGTGGCAGAGATGTTACATGGCAATTATATTATATGGGATCTATCTTTCTTTCTGTATTTTCTGATTTGTATTTCTGACAACTTGCATTGAAGGTTTAAGGATATAAATAAATGTCTGGCTTTATAACCACTACCTTTATAAATGGTCGTCCTTGCAATCACTGCAGATCTATACCTCACCATTAGATTGGTGTGATTTTTTTAAAAATTCGCTTCCCAGTTCGCACATCATGTCAGCGAGCCCCATGTATCATTTTACAATCGTGCGTTTATTTTTCTTCTTCTTTGTATTCTATGTAAAAAGGGCCCTCGATCAATACATTGATTATTATGGCTTCTATAAATGTTGAGTTTTTGTTACATACGTCCGTGAAAATGTACTTTGTAAGAGCTGCTTATCGGGGTATAAGTGACTGGCCTTAGGGGAGCAGGAGGCTATGGAAACAATTGAACCGAACAAGGGAAGAAACGGCTATGTGACATTTTAATTTTTTTTTAAAGTTATCTTATAGAGCAGGGGTCTCCAAACTACGGCCCGCGGGCTCTCATCTGCCCCCAGAGACCATTTAATCTAAAAAAAAAAGGATACAATTTTTACCCGTACTTTGCTACAAAACTTAGTAGTTGGCCCCCAAACTGCTGTTTGACAGTTAATGCGGCCCTCAGGCAGAAAAGTTTGGAGACCCCTGTTATACATGATCAAAAATAGTATGTTTTGAATGAGGTTTTATGAAAATTAGACCCTACTAGAAATGAAAATCTATATAGTTTATTTATAAAAAAAACATGTATAATTTTGAACTTTAAAAACATGAACATCTCAAAACTACATAAATGTAACATTGTCGTTTCTTCCCTTGTACTCTGCAAATGCGTAATGTATTATCACCTTAACTGATGCCATTTTAAGCTCGATCCGGTCGCTTTTGTGTGCTCTTGTACTAATTAGACAGCATTGTCGCTTTTGTGTTCTTGTACTTATTAGCCAGCATTGTCGCTTTTGTGTGTTCTTGTATACTTATTAGACAGCATTGTCGCTTTTGTATGTTTTTGTACTTTAGCATGGATTTGTCGCTTTTGTGTGTTCTTGTATGCTTATTAGCCACCATTGTCGCTTTTGTGTGTTCTTGTACGTATTAGTATTAGCCACCATTGTCGCTTTTGTGTGTTCTTGTAATTATTAGAAAGCATTGTCGTTTTTCTGTGTTCTTGTACTAATTAGCAAGCATTGTCGCTTTTCTGTGTTCTTGTAATTAATAGCCAGCATTGTCGCTATTCTGTGTTCTTGTACTTATTAGCCAGCAGTGTCGCTTTTGTGTGTTCTTGTACTAATTAGCCAGCATTGTCTATCTTGTCCTCGTCTTTATTGTTTTACACAAAGAAATATAGAACGATGCTTTGTATTTGTGGTGAAATACATAACGTTTAAATTTTAGTCGAACCAACAATCTTTTAAATAATTATTTTCGTTCTTCCCAGGAGATGAAGGTTGACGCCACCACAGCCAGACTCACCGACACCAGCCAGTACACGGGGATTCACAAGGTCTCGGCCACCAAGGAAAGCGACGCCACCGCCTCCTCGGGTTACGTGCAGGGGTACAAGAATGAAGGTACCTACGACAAGACCCACAACAATATGAGCCCGTAGCTCGTGGTTTGAGAATCCGATGATTGTGACCCCAGTTTGAGTGAAGTGTCTTCTCACTTAAGTCGCAACTAATGTAGTTTACTGTTATTCGGTTCGTCAAATAAAAATTGGTGTAATCTCCCTTAGATTTAACAGGGGGCATGAAGATGGGATGTTTACCTTTTCATTTCATTTCTAAAAATTTGGACTATTGTGTAAGATTTTAGAGGGGGGGGGGGTTCGGCAAAATTTCGAGGTTACTTCTTGGAATGGGGCAATAAAATTCCCGTCTTGGTTGTTATTAAGCCAAGAGCTTCCAGACCATTCTTCCCGGCAGCGATTAAACACTCAGTCATCTAGCATCCGGTGTGTGGCACACGCAGCAAGGAAGAAAACTGCCCTTCAAGTCCAGCCATCCAGGAACATTGTGACCCTCAAAAAGTCTTCTTGGTTTCCAGCAGCAGCTGGGCTACAACACTCACTGACATGCGAGGCATTAAGTCACCGTCACCATTACTTGATTAAGTCACCATGACATTTCTCTATCATCACGGGATCCGTATTGAGAATTCTCGCTCTGATAGGTCATCGGTGTCACTGCATGAAAAGAAGGAGAGAGGATGCAAGGTATCCCCACTGCTTTCCATCGACTTAAAGATAAATTACACGGTGGCATCTTTCTAATGGCAGTGGGTATGACTTCCTTGCTTACAGCTTTTCATCTTACAGCGCAAAGACTCTTGTGAAAGAAAGGTCCGCTAAAATAAAACTGGAGCAATAACATATTCCCCGTGTGACTCACATATTTCAAAGAGGATTAAACTATTGACTAATCATTCTACAGTATTTTAGTTTTCGAATAAATTGATTTAGAATTTAAATGGTTAAAATAAAATTAAACTCCATAGGACAATTTTATTGGGAAAGGGTAAAAGATTTCGCAGCCTACATTTAAGTATTTTAAGCTCCTTGGTGCAAAAAAAAGATAAAATAAAGGCCAGTAATAAAATGAATTGTGTCAATCTTGAGTGTATCTTCTTTTTTACTAAGTTATGGGCCCTTATATTTATATTTCATAAAAAATAAATCCGTGGTTAATGAATCTAGTGAAGGATTTTAAGTAAATGAATGATTTAGAAATGAATCAAACCAATGATGTGTGGACATAGAAAAGAATGTAAAATAAAAACATTGTATTTAATTAATTAACAATAACAAAATTTAAATTCATTGAAATCATATTGAACTACTTATATTTAAATATATCTCCTAACAATATATTATTTTTAAAATTAAATTAAAAATATAAGTTATGGGCATTTTAAAAGATGCCATAAATGGGTATAAATTTGAAGGAAAACAAAATAGAGAAAAAAGTGATTATGATATCTTAGAAAAAAAGGGTCTGTATGTTTTTGTTAATCATCAAACAATTTCTATTTAGCTGTATTACTTTAATATTTTAAAATTAATGTGACATTTCCATCCAAGTGCATACATTTTAATATGTTATTTAACTTATTTTTTATTGCTAGCTATGTTTTAAAAAAAATTCAATAAAAAAAAATCAATTGCCTGTTTTTATTACTTCACTGGAAATGTTCAGTTTAATGACGCCATAGATCTACAACTTTATTTTTAGCTTTAACAAAATTATCGATTAATTAATCTGTAACTGTAATTTTTCAAAAGTTAACAATTAAATTTAATTTAATCAATAACAACCCTAATCATTAAACCTTGAAACACTAGAGGATAGAAGAACCAAGAAAAATTAGTAATTATTTATAATTTATACATAATGCAATTAATTCTAATTTAGAAATACAACACAAAGATAACTTAATACAACCCTCAGATAGACATAAAGATAAAAACACCTTTCATATTCCGTATGCAAGAACAAACACATACAAGTTTTCTTGCTTCCCGCCCGGTATTCGGGCGTGGATGGGTTGCCTGAAGAAACCAGGAAAGCCAACACTTTATCATCCTTTAAAACTCTATTAATAGAAGAATACAGGACTAAACACAACCCATAGATAAACGTAGGACGCGATAATCTTCTGTTCAGAAGGAGCATCTGTAACACATAAGATAAGATTCCTGTTTAATAGAAGTAAGAATTGATTTTATTTTTAACAAATGCTTTATTTTAAATGAAAATGAAATACTTTTTTTTAGTTCAAATTATGCTTTATTTTGGCGGAGACCTTATTTAGTTGTATCGGCACTACGTATTGTGAAGATTCTAGGTTGTACTTAGGTTAATTGTCCCAATCTACTTTCACTCTGCTTCTCTAACTGCACACACTTGACTAATTATTATACAATCACTAAACTCTAAGTCAGAATGCACAAATAAATGATGTTTAATTCTTAAACTATCCAACGAACACTCATGCCTAACTCTATTCGTGTTCCTAACTCTGCCCTCTCTCCCTATCCCCGTCTCTCTCCCCTCGTCCCCCTTATAAACCCACCAGTCTCTCATAAGACGCGGTCAAGCTCGTTTGGCATAGCCAATCACTGGCGAGACTACCACACCCAGGCCAGCTGGCCTGTGTGTTACCGCTTGAGTTAACACCCCGTCCAGTCTCGTGGTCAGTCGCCGTCCATATCAAAGGATCCAAGGTTGGCGTCAGTCGCCGGCCATTCAAAGGATCCGAGGTTGGCCTCATCCCTCAGCCGCACCCGTCCAGCTTCAAGGACACCGTCCCTCTGAGTGCCGACAATGCGCCCCCAGGGCCTCCACACTATACCACGGTGGTGTACCTAGCAAATTTAATTTTTCCTTTTCGTCTACATAAACCGTGGCTTCTCCAATAGCAAACTTAATGAGACCCTCTTGCTCTACAATAGGTTTAGCCAGTAACCAATCCAAAGCTTTGTTTACCATACCCTTAACCTTGGCATCAATAAACCCAGTTGAAGCATTAGGGGCTCTTTTAAATTGTGCATCAACCA
The DNA here is from genome assembly GCA_002072015.1 of Radix auricularia. NCBI lineage: Eukaryota > Metazoa > Mollusca > Gastropoda > Lymnaeidae > Radix > Radix auricularia. Next base: position 291,103 of record MUZC01004528.1, on the reverse strand, counting down.
TCCCTAAAACCCTCTCACTATGAACATTATGAACAGGGGCTGATAAGGTCAGGGTCATTAATTCTGCTGATGGAGTAGCCAGTTCCCCAAGATAAAACTCAAGTTGTCTGTTTAGGACTGATACAAATCCTAAAGACAAAGTAGAAACTGTCTCAAAAAATCGTGGACATGGCTCCTCAGCTCAAGTAGCACATCATCCTAGCCTATGGGTAGATTAAACACGTCCTCCTCTCTCGCCAGTATCAGTCCAGCGTGTTTGTTGATCTCCTCCAGGCTGGCTATGCACGTCCTCATGTGTGGTATCTGTTCATTAAACATCATACAAAATATACCAAATACTGAAGACAATACCATAATCAATTGGCTTGAAAATAAAAGACAAAGTTCAAAATGTTTAAGTGCAAACCTTATGTAGACTAATTATTCTCACCATCTCCAAATGCTTTAAGCCCCTTGAATTTTTGAAATACTGAGTCATCCAGGGTCCCATCAAAAGTTTTCCAAAGAGACCTAAGAACAAACAAATTTAACAGGAATTTAAAAATAGAAATAGCCTCATATCATTGAAAATTGAAATGTACCTTTATCTTATCTTAGATATACAGACGCTCCTTCTATGCAGAAGATAATTGCGTCCACAGACCATGAGAGATGATTTGTTGGCAAGTGATGCAGCGGTCACAGGCCACGGCTATAGGGGTTCCACGCATTACCCCAGCCGCCTAACTATTGTCTAGTTAGGTACCCATTCGGAGCTGGGTGACTCGGGGACTCCTCAGGCCCCGAGAACAAATCCTCACTTTCTTTTCTACTATAATTTTTTTTAATTGTATCGTAAATTTACCGAAAGCTCAAAGATGAATCAGGATGTCCATGTTCCAGATGTCACTCAACAGGGCTATCCTTAATTTTGTTGATGTTCAATATTTTTTCAAATACTGGCATACTGGGCCAGTGATTCTTTCATTTTAAAAATGACTCCAGCCAGATGAAATAGAATGTGAAGCCTATTCCTTACAAGCAAGGATTCCTGGTTTCAAATTTTCCTTCTCCAGGAATGCCGTCAGCCCTGCAGGATCTCCAGATGTCTGTGGGGAAAAAAAAGAAAAATTAAAGTTCTTCATGTGGATTCATTCATCTCTGAAACTAGTTTTTTTTTTATTTTCATGAATTATATAACTGTGTCTCAGAAATAAATAAGCTATGTGTTAACAGATATTGATGAAATGTACCTGAGCTTAGAAATTCCCCAAATCAGATTCGCAGCACTTCCATATGACAGGCCAGTGATGTTCCACGAAACATCAAGGATTTTTAAATGTTTGCGTGCTTCTGAAGCCAATCCTTCTAGGGCTAGGGGATGCAGATTGCACTTCAACTGAACTAACTTTTTTTTTTAGAAGTTCCCCTAACTGCACAGACACGCAGTTATTAACCTTGGCCCTGTCACTTAGAGTAGAATTGAAGGACTGCAGAATCTTGTATAAAACTACATGTTGGTCCTCTTTATATTATAAAGAAAGCAGAGTTGCCAGATCTTAGACTTAGAGAGTTGACAATCTGGTTCAAGTTCAGGTCAGGTAGTCCTCAGTTTTGCCTCCAGGAACTCCAGCCACTTCAATTCAAAACCTGACGAAATGTGGCAAGCATTAAAGTTAAGTGCTGCCCAAAGTTATCTATTAATTATTCGGTAATATTTCAAAAGTTAATGATAAATATTAAATTTATCGATAACAGCCCTAATATATATATAATTTTTCACTGTGTATCCAGACAAAAGCCCTTAATTTTTGCATGGTTCACCGACGCCGTGTGTGTAGACACTTTGTTTAGAAGTGCACATAAGTTTCAGTTTGAGTCAAATTGTATTTATTTATTATTAACGAATAACACATACAATTCAAGTTATTTTAAACTAAAATTTAGTTTAGACTTAAATAATATTTGTAAATACAGGTACAGATTACATGTCCTAGTATCTAATCTTAAGACTGTAATAGATTTTAATGACAGTCTACTCTTACTCTAAGTTAAGTAAACTTAGGCCTAGGTACTACGACGACATCCGACATAGTTGTAGTAGTAGTACTGAGTAATGATTTTAGTTTTTAACTCAAATAGTTATAATAGTATTATTATTAGTAAATTTAAGTTTAAGTATATTAGTTTTAGACTTGGTTCCCCTCAAGTTGAAAGCCAATTCTCAAAAAGCCCAATCAGAATTAGATTGGCGATTGAGTTTTAGTTTAGACAGTTTAGTGAATTAAGTCTTTTAGTCACTTTTTAAGTAAGACTTTTGACTTCACTTCACTTACTTAACTTTAGACTTAGACTACTTAGAGTGACTTAGACTTAGTCTTAGAGTTAGTGATTAGTGTCTTAACTTAGAGTATTTAGTATTTAAATTTAGGGCTAACGCGAAGTATGTCGACCGTGACGTCATGACGCTACCGGTTGCTGGAAAAGAGAGTTCTATAAATTCTAAAAAGATTATCAAAAATGGAAGTGGAAGGTTTTAGGGTATGGGTTAGGCCCGTTAGTGGCGTTAGATATAGCTTTAGAATTTTCTGAAAATTGAAGGTTTTAGGGTTTGGGTTAGATATAGACGGTATAGCTATAGAATTTTAATTTTAAACCTTTTTAATTTAAAGGACGTGCATAAGAACAAAGACGGCTGCCATTATCGTGATGTCACGGTCGACATACTTCGCTATTACCAAATTTAGTACCACTAATTAACTAATTTAATTTATTTTATTAACTTTGTCACACTTTGTGACTTTGTCACGTATTTAGACAATTTAGTAGTAGTAGTAGTATTAATAAGTAGGCTTTTAATTTTAAGTAAAAGTTTTGGCAATCCTCCGAATACCGGGCCCAAATTATTTTACGCAAATAAGGGAGGTTACCAGATAGTACATGAAAGTATGTTATTTATTGATAAAAAATAGACAAGTGACACATATTGTTCGATAACCATTCATGATTCATGAAATACTAAATATTGTAATTGTAATTATCAGATATTATCACACAGTCAAAGCATTTCCAAAATAGCTGCCAAAAACATTGTGCTTGTGACTGTTGTGCCACTGAAAGGTGGACGAGTAGCTTGCAAACAGAGCTCGACTTGACAGAGTTTACATTTGGATTGCATGCAATGCATATTCGAAAGTTTGAGTTCAATTCCTGCTAGTTGTGCTGTAGGTAAAACATTGGGAGTAAAATTTATTGGAGTTGCTGGTCTACCTGCCATAATTTGTTTTTTATTTATGAAATTACACTGAATTATGTACTGATTAACTAAATAGTAATCAATAACTCACTCTAAATAATTTGGGACCCGATTTGGAGGATTGCCAAAGTTTTAGTAGACGAATTTACTTAAACTAATGCAGCAATACTTAATACTAATAAAAAATAACTAATTTACTTACATGGTGCATAATTATTATTAAATATTGCAGATATTCTTATGAATGAGTGAGGCCTGGTGCCGCTGGTGCTTCTTCAAAGAGCCAGGTGTAGAGGCTTAGGTCAGATCTAAGATTACGAATACTTAGATGAAGTAGAACTAGGATCACTAAGTGAGAAGTCACTCAATTAAATTATTTTTTTCATTGTTGAATCTGAACTACTCACTCTGGCAAGTACTGAACACTGACTATCTCCATTGTAAAGCTTATTTAATAACTATTGAACCAGTTTATAATTTTGCTTATATCAAGCCATAGACACAAAGTTGATAACAATTAACGGAAGGCTTAGTTAAAGTAATTTTGAAAACCTCAAACATTCAAATTAAACACACTAATTCTTTAAGTTTCTGTAACATAAATTCAATGTTGTCTCACTCCATCATGATTGTAAATTATCAAATTGTTAAGTAATTAATGGTAAATTTTCATTTCCCTTACTCTTATGTTACAAAATAAACACCTCATTGTTATTAGTTATTGGCTTAGGTCCTATGACATGTAGTGTAGCCTACCAACACATTTTTCATTAAATCCTTCCCTTCTTTAATTTTTTATCTTTTCTCTACATATTTACAAAATTCAGTCAAGATGCCCACAGTTATAGCTTTAGATGTTTCCTTATCCATGTCTCGGCCAGTTATGCTATCTGACACCCCAGAAGAGTATCAACGTCGTCACCTTGCTGTTCATGGAATCAACTCATATTTGGACTACTTAAGTGCCAATTATAAACTGGAATTTGTCTCGCTTGTAAGTAATTGATTTTTAACAATTAATTTTAATCATTATTACTTAAAATAAAAGAATTGTAAGTTTCAGGAGGAAGAGCAATAAGTATTCATAATTATTGAGTTGGGAAATGCCGACAACGAATCTCAGTGAATTAAAATATGATTTGTACTCACGTGATAAAACTGCATTTATTACAATGGATACCCCCCCCCCCGGTAAATTGCATTTCAGTGACATTACACTGTATGTAGTGCTTTATTACATTTTAAGTCTAAAGCTCAAATTGAAAAAGAATTGGACAAATGAGGGAAGCAAGCGCCAACTTTTTAACACTATTCTTTTGAAAGAGGAAGTAAAACTTAATGAGTTCAAACTTAAGTTAACCAACAAATTCCAGATCTTACAAGATCTAGGTAATGAAGAATAAATTGACCAAAACTGGAAAAAACATCAAAGAGATACTCATGACAACCTGTGAAGAAGTGTTGGACCCCAAAAAACAAATGCATAAAAAATGAAACCATGGAGAAAATCCAACACAGGAAAAATAAGAAGGCAAATCTTATCAACAGCCGCACCAGAACCAAAAAAGCTAGAGCATCAGCAGAATACTCAGAAGCCAATAAAGACCTTAAATGTAGCATAAAATCAGATAAAATGATCTGCATAGAAGGATTACTACTTGAAGCAGAAGAGGCAGTATACAATTGAAATACATTCAGTACTATTAAAAAGCTATCTGGAAAACTAAAAAATCCGGTGAGTCCTGTTAAAACTAAAGATGGGAAAGCAAAAACTGACGAAGAGTGTCAGAAAAAAGGTGGATAGTGCATTTTAAAGAATTCCTCAACTGACCAGCCCCACATTACACACTCAACATCGAACCAGCGGAACAAGATCTAGAAATAGATTGCAGCACACTCACAAAACAAGAGATAAGCAGAGAAATTAAACAATTAAAGAAAGGCAAAGCGGCTGGTCCAGATACAATACTGACAGAAGCCTTGACAGCAGATCTTACGACTAGCTCTGAAATGCTGCACATCCTTTTCAAGAAAATATGGGAGGAAGAACAGATTCCGACAGAATAGAAAGAAGGACAACTCATTATGCTCCCAAAGAACGTAGATCTTAGCTCCTGCTCCAACTATAGAGGAATAACTCTGCTATCCATACCAAGCAAAGTATTTAATAGATTGCCGCTACACAGAATGAGGGAGGCAAGCAGTTTTTAGAAAAGATAGATCATGCACTGACCAGATTTCCACACTGAGAATTATATTAGAACAATCCCTGGAGTGGATCTCACCATTATACATCAACTTTATTGACTATGAGATGGCGTTTGATAGTGTTGACATGCTAACCTTGTGGAAGTTACTAAGACACTACGGTATACCACAAAATCTAACTAACATAATTAAAACGTCTTACGAAGGTATTACATATAGAATCATTCATTGCCAAAAAACAACAGCGATTTTGGGGTACAGACAGGGGTGTCTGCTTTCGCCTTTCTTATTCTTGCTAACCATTGACTGGTTAATGAAGATGTCTACAGAGGAGAAGAGAAATGGTATCCAGTGGACACAATGGAAACAACTTGATGACCTGGATTTTGCGGATGATTTGGCCCTAATATCACACACACAGCAACAATTGTAGGATAAAACTAACTATGTAGCACAGTTCTCTGCTTGTGTTGGCCCGAACATCCACAAGTGAAAAAGCAAAGTCCTTAAAATAAAAACATCAAGCAACACCCCAGTAACACTCTAAGAAAGTCTTTCGCTGACGTGGAAAGGAGTCGGAGCACCCACCAAGGTCTAACAAGCCCCTAGTACTAATGGAAACATTAGGACCCCCTACAAGCACTGGTTATGGGACTTTTAAAAAAAGTTATCATAGCTAAGGAATTGGTTTTATATATGTTGCAAACAAAGTGGGTGAAGCTGCAATGAGGCTTATAGATAAGTTGATAGATAACATGCAAACATGGTAAGAATGAGCCTAACAAGACATTACCAAACCCCAATAATTACCACACCCACTCTTTCCTATATAAGCTCTTAGGGGCCATCCATTAATGACATCACACACCTAGAGGGGAGGGGAGGTCAACACATTTGTGAGGATGTGTGACGAAGAGGAGAGGGAAGTGTTTCAGAAATGTCACGTCACATCAAAACGCACAGCTTTAAAATAAAAGTTCCACTAAAGTATTTGATTTCTTTCAATTTAGTTAATGATATTTTACAAGTCTTTACCAGTGTTACTTATTAGAGTGCAACCTTACACTAATTAGATACAAAAATGACAAAAAATTGATTTGAATTTATGCTCTTTTTCAAATAGAAAAACAGCTTTTATGAGCGGGTGGGGGGGGACAAAGTTTGTGACGTCACATAGGAAGGAATCTACGTTTTTGTGACAAAGGGGGAGGGGGTGAAAAATCAGCCAAAATTGCTTGATGTCATTATAGATGGCCCCTTACTGCTCTCTTCCTACTATTGTTCTCTTTAGCTCTGGATTCCACTGCAGCTATGTTTTAATTTCTTTGCATTCGTTTTATTTGTTTGTTTATTTGTTAGTTGAAGAAGGCTCTTTGCCAAAATGTTAGCTGTTTTGTGACTTGTCAGGCTCACTCATACCCTTTTTCATCTACTTTTCAAATATGTTATAGCTGTTTAACATTGGTAAAAATTATTTCAGAATTTTGCTCTAAAATATATTTAACTCTTAAAGTCGCAAAGCGTCGTAATGCGTCTCTTCCCGCTATCCCTAAAGCGTCATAATGCGTCCCTAGATACAAATCTCATTAGAAATGAGATCTCGGAAAGTAAAAACTCTTCAATGCTTGAAAAACGATGTATTCGACTTCCGGCAATGGCTGCCGTTGCCGGCACTACTGTTATCGCTCGATTCGCGATGTTTTTCGCTAGTTTTAACGTTTTTTTTTTCGAAGATACGTTTTCGTTATACTTTATTACTAAAATAATAGTACTAAGCTACAGGTAAATATTGTTTCAAACTCAGTACGGTCTTTAGGATGCGTAAAATAGCCATTCTTAGCCTTAAAAATGAAGTCAGTATGACAATAATATTATAAATGGATTTTACGCAAATTTTTTAATTTCATAACCGGTTGATCGTAATACGGGAAATCCTTACGGGACTGAGGCGGAAGTTTCTTGAAAACCTTCTGGGGCTTTAAGAGTTAAGAAAATTAGAATAATACCGACATAATGAGTACTATCACTAAGTCATACATATTTTGTTTTCCCCTCAAGCCTTTAAAACAGACATATTACCCGTAGAATATATGCTAAATGCTTAGTGTGTATATTTGTCATGTATGACCAATTTTACCCTTAACTTTGTTGTGAGCTGCCACAGTAGTGTGTTTGGAGGTCACATTGTAGGTTAGTGTGAAAGTGTGCAAAAGGTAGTTGTTTTGTTGTCATTAGAATGTGTGTAGAAGGGTAGAGAGTTTTGTGTATAAGAATATGGTGTTGTGGCAATGAGGTAGCCATTAAAGTTTGTTTCAGTTAATAGTTTCCTGTTATTTCTTGTGTGATAAAAAAATTATATGAATCTTGAAACAAGTCGTCCAGATCTTCTTATTAGGATGCTTGAGACTATATTTCTGTCAGACACATTTTCCCTTGTTTTAGCTAATAAAGCTATAAAAGAGATATTTCAAGCATTTAATTATTATGCATTATTTATATATTTATATTTTCAGGTAGCGTTTTCCTATTTGTATGAGCAACTTTCTACATTTACAAGGGACTACAATGTCATAAGATCTGCATTAAACAAAGTTGAGGTCTTTAGCAAAACATGTATAGAGACAGCTTTGAATGGAATTAAACATGTTATATCTGATGAATGGAGTCACACACCTTGTCAGGTAATTTTCTGTATTCTATTTTCTTAAATATTGATCTTTATGACCCAAGAACAGTATTTTGCAGTTTCATTCTAAATAAATGTTCTTTCACTTATTTCTTTACAGGTTATTTTAATAACTGATGGCAGCCTAGGTATTGGGGTAGGATCCCTTAAGAAATCACTTGAAATGATAAACATGAGACAATCAATAGATGAAAAGTTTCCATTACCCTTTCCATTTCCATGTAAACTTCATGTTGTCTGTATTGGAAATCCAAATGATCCAGATGTTCGCAACGCACTGCCATACTACCAAAAGCTCATTGATGTTGGAGAACAGGGTGGAGAGATATTCACTTTGGATGGTGCTATTTCATTTAAGTAAGTGTTAATTGTACTTTGTTTTGATTTTTGTGCGTGAAGTGATAGATGTGGATGGATTTGGGATAATTTAACTTAATTGTTTTTCTGCTTGATAATAATGGTTATTTATCCAACATTATTGAGAAAATATAAAATTCAAATTCATTCAAATCTTGTTTATGTTTTATTTTAATAATTGTACAACTTCAGATCTGTAGAGGACACATTTAACCGATTAGCAGAGAAATACTACAATCCTTTTTGTGGTAATTTGGTGTGTGGTAACTTCAATTGTGCGGTACAACTTTTTCCCAAGCCTGAACTTTTTATACGGTAATATTTTTTCACATGTGTGGTCATTATAGAATAGAAATTAAAATAGCCATTTTTTAAATTATATTTATATTAGGAGCCAAGTATTTTCTTTACCATTGAATTGTTTTCTCTTGCAAATTTTACCCATACTTTGTATGTTCTTAAAAATCTTATGCACAGCTTTTCACTGGATTAAAAAATATTTTTTTAAATTACAACTCTAATAATTGAATAACACTGATAAACAGGCAGCTCAATAATACATTTGGTCCAATTAAGAAACTTATCATCTTTATTTTGTGACCAATCATTAATACCTTATTGTTATTTGGTTGTAACTGCTTTTACATAGGCAACCATTGCAAACCCATTTGTGTAATTCTTATTATTTCATATCAAAATTCTATTTCCCAACATCCCATCAAAAGAGCACAGACATAAGAGTGCAAACCAAGGATTGAAACAAATATTTAAAAATTAGAAACATGAAAATTATCTCAGATCAAACGGCATCACCAATATGTATGACATGAGTTATGGGCTTTACCTCAAAGGTCTCCAATACATTGTCTATTGAAGAGGAAATAAACAGCAGATTTAGCAAAGCAGCTGCCACAATGACTAAATTAAATAAAGGGATCTAGCAAAACACCAAGCTAACGGAGAAAATCAAACTGTGCCTGTGTCATCAGTACACTGCTATACAGGAGTGAGACATGGACCACTTATATATCCCAAGAACACAAGCTTTATAGCTTCCACTTGAGATGCCTGCGTTGCATGCTTGGTATTAAATGGCAAGACAAAGTGCCTAACAGTGAGGTCCTAATGCGTGCCAATACCCAAAGCATGATCCTTAGTGAAAGACGCCTGAGATGACTAGGACATGCTAAAAGAATGAGCTCTGGCAGCATTCCGAATGGCCTCCTACATTGGCGTAGCATGGGTATGTGCCACCCGGGGCAGAGCCAAAATTTTCCGCCCCCCACCGAAAAATATGTAAAGATAGTTTTTATTAGAAAGTAATAATGACACTGTAATATAGGTAAAAAGAAAAGCTTTATTTCTTTAATAAAATTAAAATTTTCTGTTTTTCCTGATTCACTTTGCACCCTTTTTCGTGTATCAATTTTTACCAGCCGTGCCATCCCCAATAGCCAAAATTGAAATAGCAATAGATTAGAAAATTTTACATAATCAGTATTGTTTGTAATTAATATTTCATTAACTTAATTTTAGAGAAGCTATTTTAAGACCTTGCATTACTTTAGACTATTGTAAGCAATGTTCAAATTAATTATATTAATTTAGGCAAGGTAACTTGGAGCCTTAATATCTAAATAAACTTTTATAAATCAAGTGGTCTTTCATTCATTAATTCTTTTTTAACCTTTGAGGTAAAATAGTCTTTGCTTGACAATGTCATTAGATTACACAATTTAAAGCAAACATTTCACAGTCCAGCAGATCGACAGCTGTACGAACATTGTACTATTTTTCTAAATTCTACATACCTGCCAAAATCTCACATTAATTTCAACAGTAATCTCATCTTTATGAATAATAGAACTTTCTTCTCAACTTTTTTTCAAAATAACACCAAAAATTTGCTGTCTGGTACTTTGACTTGAAGTTTCGATTTAAAGGATGGGGTTTCCACATAAAACTGTATCAAATGTCAAAGCATTCTTAAAGTATCAAATTAATTTCTCTGTAAGCATCTTCTGCTCAGCATTTTTTCTAGCACTATACATTTATAATTTATTTCGTGCATCTTTGACATAGATTCGAAAATAAACAGATTTTATTGTGACTAGCGAAGTTCCTGCGTCTGTTTGTCTGATGAGTTTCTTCTTTCTGCCTCTGACTCTGTCAATTTCTCTATAGCTTTCAAAATAATCTGAAAATGCCTCTATGGTATATTCACTATTTTGTTTTCTGAAGCCTTGCTTGTAAAGTAAGTAGATATTCTAAACGATTATGGGCATAAATAAGAATGCGTAACAATGATCTATACTCCTAAAATAGAAAATTCGTTTTAGTTGGATTATCATGTTAACAGATTAGATTTAATGACCTGTTTGGGCAAGATTAAACGCCTGTATACATTCCAGCCATAAAGAAGAAGTATTAACACATGAAGATCCCCTGCAATCCATTATTTTAAGATCGTCATTTTTTTAAAAACATTTCAGAAATGTAAGCAGATTTACTTTTACTTCAAAGAAATATTTTAAAGATTCTACAATGTCTACTTCTTTATTTTCAATCGATCATTACATATCCGATAAGTGGACTTGTTTGGTGATTATGTGAAATATATGAAGATCTATTGAATACAATAGAACAATATGGGGTTAAAAGTTCCTGAAAAGGATGATTTTTCACAATCTATATCTTTTAAAATTGCTATGAGCTCAGTTTGAATTTTAGATGACACTTTTTAAAACCTTTTTTTTTTCATACAATGTTCTGGGAGTGCTCGAACGTATTTGGCAAGCAAATGCATTGGTTCTGGAATATTGCCTTTATTTCCAATAGTATTGTCCTCTCTGTGACCGAAAATAAAAAAATTAATTTTGCCAGGCATTAATAATGTAAAAAATGTTAACAAAAACTTCCTGCCACTTCATTTTTATTTTCTTTCACAACTTATTGTTCTTTTGTCAATTCTTTTTTTTATCCTATTTCTGATCCTTTCAAGTTTTAAAAAAACGTTGGAAATGTTGAGCACTTGTTCATGGGTGGCTACATTTGTATATATGAGCGCTAAAGTTTTAATTTCATTAATTAAAAAATTGGTTCATTATTTTTGTTGATGCTTGAAATCAAAAGACATAAAAATAAAATAATAATGTTTTGGTAAAATTAACCATGTAACTTTTCCAGTAGTTTATTTAAGTTAAAATCAAACTTAAATCAATTATATATACCAGAACCATATTGTTATGTTCGTAAACTAATTCAACCCATTTGTTTTCCACTTCAATAGTATTAGTCTCAGGGGACTTAAGATTCATAAGGGAGTTTGAAGTTCTTGCATTAGAAATGTTCACGTATATAATATAGTTCCTTTATTTCTTTGAATTTTTTATCTTTGCTTCTATTTTATTTCAGTAAAATTTATTTTAACGCTTTTCATCTTTAAAACTAATTAACGAGGAATTAGCCCCCCCCCCCCATTTTACACACAATGTTCCGCTGCGAGCTTGGCTCATGTTTTATGTCCAATAAGTTTTGATTTCACAACAGGAGCGGATGTCAAATTTAAGAATCGTTTAAGCTACCACTACTGAAGTGAGGCATAATCATACTACTTAAGTATTTTACAGGACAGTAGCATTAGTATCAGAAGAATTTATATCCAATAAAGAGTTTGAAGTTTTGACATTTGAAAAGTTCACATGCCTTAGGATAGATATTTTATTTTTGTTATTAATTTCTTATTTATTTTATTTTATTTCGATTAAAAGCTCGACTTTCTACAAATTTTTTTCTTAGACACTAATTAACGACCAGGAATTTGCCGCCCCTGGCAAAATGCCGCCCGGGGCATTTGCCCCCCCTTCGCTACGCCACTGGCCTCCTATATTGTGAACTTGCTTTGGGAAAGAGGAAGACAGGTCGCCTACCCCTGTGATTCAAAGATGTCTGCCAAAGGGACATGAAAGCAGCCTGAGTACGTACAAGCGACTGGGAGAGTAAGCCAGAAGACTGATCTACGTGGCGCACAGTTGTCAAAGAGGGCGTCATAGTAGCCAAGGAGTGAAGAAAGGAGGAGGCTGCAGACGAGAAGAGCTACGAGAAAGTCCAAAAATTTGGAAGCACAGAACTCATGTGTAAAAGCTGTGGTAAAGACTGTCACTCAAGGATAGGACTGCACAGCCACTCAAGGAAATGCAACACAACCCAAGGGTGATGGACCATCATCTGTGAGACGGAAGGATGCTGATGATGATTAGTCCATCAATTGAAATATTAACCTGGATTAGAACAATCACCTGCAATCTCCGTCTGCACACTTATGCCTTCACTCTTTTGGAGGGTTGCCCTTTTTCCCAATTGCACTGATGATAAATATACAAAAAAGTTATTCAAATGACTTTCCCAAGGGAAAATGGAAAATACTCACCTTTGGCAAGATATGCAAAATATTTTTTTTTATAAAATGAAACACTTCTTTCAAAATTAAACATGTCATGTACATATTCATTTATATTCAAATTGTATGAAATTCAGTTTGTAAATGCTTCTACTTGACGAGTGAAATACGCACAAAAATTGTTCTTAATTAAAGTCTGTTTTATATAAAATTTTCTATGCATTCAAAAAATTATTGTTTTATCGAAAAGATATAATACATTTCTTATTTCTAGAATTTTCATATGTTGCTTTTTATCAAACCGTTTAACATTTTGGCAAAATGTTTGACCTAGGAGCCATTTGTATGGGCTTAAAAATACTCCTTTTACAAAATAAATGCTATCTGATACTGCTGAATTTAAATGAAATCCTCTTCTAATAATATATAAGAAAATGTTACATACTTACAATGATTGCCTTCTGTAATGTTAATAATTTTCTTTAAAAAGCTATAATTTTCCAAAATCTTTTGTCTAAATGATTCGGATAATTCTTTTACAGGCAGCTTGATGATGGCAAAATTACATATACAGTTTCTGAAAAATTAGAAATTTTAGGTTTTTTAGACATTAAAGACATAGGAAGCCCTCCAACAGTTGCTAGACATTTGGTATTACCTAGATCAACAAAAGAAAAATCAGAAGGTATGTAATTAAATTAATTTTGCTTGAATTATATCAAAGAATCCATATAAAAAATTTTCAAGCAAAGTTTTAACCAAAAATAAATTTCTAATTTTGTTGAGCAGCTCTCTGAGAGTAAACAAATTATCTTTAAAGAAATCCATGAAGGCTATTCTTAATTTTAGTTTGAAATGAACATATTTCAGCTAAAGATAAAGATGGCAAAAACGTTAAATCAGAAGATGATGATGAAAGTCAAGATGATGGGAAGACACCATCATTTACAGTTCTTTTACATGGCAGTTTGAGGGTGGAGAGTATGGTTGCCATCACCAGAGTTGGGTAAATAAACGTTTTTATTTATTGGCACTTTTACTGATTATTTTAAAACTCTGACCAAATCATTAAAAAGCCACTTGCATTGATTAATTTTAACAAAAAATTTTTGAAAAATTATTTTTCTCTTCTGCAAAATACATACAAGATTTTGCAGCACAAAATGTGGCATAGAATGTCAACTGAATAATATGACATACAAGGTGTGACATTGACTTTCAATATTTCTTTCTTATTGCACTATATGTAGGTAGGCTTTTATAAATACCACTTTTAAATACTTTTATTAATAGATCCTTCTTTGTACAGGTGTCATCAGTTTACAACTCAATTTCTGTCCTTAGAAAAGTATACAATAAATACATTTTAAAAGGTTTAAAGCAGCTTAGAAGTCAAAATTAATAGGATTTCTCATTTCTAAAACTGGAAAATGTTGTAGCTCAATAAGAATAGAACATTACTCATTGAGCCACAACGTTTTCCAGTTTTAGAAATGAGAAATCCTATTAATTTTGACTTCTAAGCTGCTTTTAAAAATTTTTTCTGCTAAACTGTTTTCTAAAAATAGAACATTACTCAGAAAACAGTTTAGTAGAACAATTTTTTGAAGCATAAACACAGTGGCATCACTGTTTCTTAAAATTGATAGCATAGTTAAATTACAAAACCTTTTTCAAGTAAATAATCTGTCTTGAATTAACAAAGAATTAACAAATAGCTGATAAGATACTTCCTTCTCATTATATCTGCATTTACCTATTGATTCCTATCTTTTATTAAATTTTTATGTAATTTGTCCTTAAAAAGATATAAATCTATAGCCCAAATTATACTTTTATTAGATTTCCGGCTAATTATGATAAAGCCTATTCCGAGTTAAATTACTTTGGGTTCAGTTAATTCATTTTGGACTTTTTATGTACATCAATATAAATATTATTCCTCTTCAAGATTGTTTGATTCTTTTGTTCTATTAAACAGTTGATGACTGTGTTGCACTATTTTTTATGTAATGAGAGAAATAACAGTGAGGCAAAAATATAAACTATGTCAAGAAAAAGTGTTGTTGTTTTTTATTGACCTATTTAATTTTTTTTTAAATATGCAGTTATTATATATAATCTTTTATTTATAATTTTTTTTTTTAATGAGTAAGGTGATCAGGCTTCTGACATTTTCGACACTTTCCAATACCTTTTTATCATTTTATTTTAAAGATTTTTTGTTACAATTTCTTTAAATTCTACTTTTGACACTCATTGACAGTGATGACTGGTATGGCATGATCTATTCATGGGCTGACAGTAAAAAAAAGTCAAATTTAATGTTGGCCTTATTTGATCCAGGTAAATAATAAACATAAAAATAGAATAACTTTAAAGTTAATGAAAACACAGGTTTTGGTTAAGTAAATGTATTGAACAAAACTGAGTAATGCCCCAGTAAAATATACTCAGCTATGCTTAGCACTGTGGCTCCAGTTAACCACCAATAATGGTAATGTTGATTTTTAAGTCAAGTAATTTCCAAAGCTTTTCACTTAAGGCCAAGATTCTATTCCATGGATTGGATCATTTGACAACCTCACCTCTTGTAGAGAATATTCATCAGAAGATGAAGAGAAAAAGTCGCCATTCCCTGTTAAACCCCTAGATAAACGCAGTTATGCACAATCTTGTGTTGTTTGGATAAAACCTTCTGGTTTACAGGTGAGGAAAGAAATAACATAAATATTCTTTTCAAGGTTATGCTTGTAGTTTTATGCGATGCAGTGTCTATTTTTCCTACAATAATAATCCACAATGGTTTTTATCAACAAAAAATTTCATCTATTATTTTTACAATACCCCTATCATCAAACATTTTTGTACAGACCCGGAAAAAAATTGTGATGTAAAGAATGTGAGGTAAAATATTTACTGCACGTGCAATGTACTGCACATGGAAAAGCTAACATACTGAAAAATAGACTGGGAATATGCAATCTATAAACGTTTTAATTAACATCTGTCATATATTTTAGCCCTACAAACACAAAGTGGTCTCTAATTTTATTACAGATCTATTTTTTGAATTAGATAGAAGTTTTATTCAGTCCTCTTCAGTTATTTGACATCATAGAAATGTCAAAAAGGATTGTGTATTGAAAGAGCATGATCATAAATTTTGATAATGGAGAAGGATAAATGAAACATTCAAGTTAGAATGGGCTGTAAATTAATAAGGAAATTTGGAATGCTTAAGAATTGAAGAAAAAAACAGATTTTACAAAATGATGTTTTGGATAAGCATAAAAACAGATTATTTGAAATTGAAAAATTTAAGTTTTCCCATATCAAATGTAGATTTTCATTCTGTTCAGAGAATAAAAAGTCTGCAATAAAACATACCTGCATTACTTTAAGGTAATGATACTCTTTAGTCTTTGCACTTTTTTTGGTGCAAGATGTCCTCAGAAGTTGGTGTTTTTTTTTTAAATTGAAAAAAAAGGGAATATCCCTAAAAAAAAGTTCTGGTCCTTAGTTTGGATAAGTATGCTTAGTTGCATAAGATTTGATTAAAATATCTGCTAGATAGTACTTAATAGGAAACATTTAATTTGATAATAATTATTAATTCTTGCACAATTTGTGGGTTAAGTTTAGGATCAAAGAATTAATTTTAGACTGACAAATTGTATAAACTAAACGTAATGCACGCTGCCACATGCACTTTTTTTTTCTTTTAACTTTTAATTTGTTTCCAAACCAAAAAATATTTTTGCTTCTTTCATTTTTTTTAAGCAGTTAAAAAATTCTCTGGAGTCTATTACACTTTATAAATAATATTTATTTAAGTTGGAAGATAAATCAAACTAAGGTTGTTAACAGATTAACCAGGACTTCATTTAGTCGGTATAAGCTGATTACCAGTAGTTAATTTTTTTATTGTGTTACAGCAGAATACCAGAGCCAATACTCAAGCGACCATGACATCAAAGTGTTATCTTAATATTCCGGTCTATAAATAATATAAAAATGCACGTTATCACTGTTAGTAGAGTTCGGCTAGGGAAGATTTTTAATAATTTTTTTATTTGCTTAGTTGCCCAAGCAGTAATACAGCGCAGCGCTTACATCAAAATGTGAATAAGGGTCAAGGCCAAGGCCACGAGTGTTGCTATTTATGTTACAAGAGGTCAAATTCAATTTCTATCAACAGTATCCAGCTAAGAACATGCACGCCAAAGGCATTAGACTTTAAATTACAACATTGACACCAAATTTTATTTTATTTCAAAAATTCAAATGCGTTGGGAAAGGAGTACAGTGCATGAGAACTGAACGCAAGCAAACGATGATGTCACATGATGTCGGACGTTGCGAGACTAAAATTTGTTGCTGTCTCTTGTTAGTTCTAAAAAAATTAAGAAAAAATTGTGGATTAGACAGTGAAATGGTTAACAGGTCCGCAGAAAACAAACTGACTTGACAACATTTGATAATATTCAATTTTATTATTTTTATTACATTATATCAAAACTAAAAATTGAATATCATTACGGTTTACTTCTTTGAGCAATTTTTTAAATTAATTTTTTTCAATCGCTGTTTTGACGGCATCATTGAACAGGTTGGTTAATCACAGGCGCTCTGATATTAAATCAGACGAGAGGCAAAAATTTGATCCATTTTCTTGTTTGTTCACAAAACATTGTAAAAACATCCTCAAAAATGAGCGGTCTTAACAATCTGAAATCAAACTATCGTATTCTTTTACTTTGTTTTTATTGTTGAATTAAATGTGTTTTTACTTGCAGTCTGACATTCAAAAAGTCTTAAGACATGCCAGAAAGTTGCCAGAGAAAATACACCAATTTTATAAGGTAATTTTCATAATATACATTGTATAATTTACTTACAAAGTTTCATGATCTTCATTTTTTAGTTCCCCACAGTAACTTAAGACTGCTTTTTCTAGTGCTAATTAGATTATATTTCACACCTCCATACATGCCACAATCATAAACACTTTTCCACATCCCTGAACTATATAAATACTAGAGATAACCCTTTTAAGAATGGTGGCTAGTAATACCCTCTTTTTTTACACCTAAATTTAAAAAAAAAAAAAATTTGTGTAAGTAACACACTTTATCTTTAAAAGAATTTAAAAAATTCATTCCACCCCCGTTTTATCCTTTAATAAACTGAGACTCCTCTTCACCAGGAGTTAAATCGTACCAGACGGGCAGCACTGTCATTTGGATTTCACATACTACTTGAAGCCATGGCATCTATGTTGGAAAGAGAGTGCACCCTTTTACCTGGCACTGCACACCCCAATGCTGCATTACAACTAACACATGCTGCAAATTTTCTTCGCTCAGATAATGCATTTGATGTCATGCAATCTGTAACACCACTTCCTACAAATTTTTCAAGTGGTAATACCGTTTAATTTAATTTTCAAAATGCTGCTGTAAATAAATTGAACAAACTTTTACAAGAGTTGTTTAGTTGTGTCTTATTTTTCATAGGGAAAAATTAGTAATGTTTCCTGCCTTTTATTTCCTAAAACAATAAAGTAACCAATTATGCATCACCCTTTTAAAATACTTTTTTTTATTCTGTTATTTGTAGCAATAGTAATTACTTCAGTATAAAACTTTATAACGGTAACAGTAAGAAAATTATAAATCGGACCAAAAGTCTTATTAAATATATTATTATGTTTATTCATCAACATTTTTTATTAATAATTTTAAATAAATTTATACAGGCACTTGTGTAATCAAAAAACACATTCAAATCATTGCACAAACTAATTAAAAAATATTCAACAATTCTTGCAGTCAATGTCAAATCCTAGGCTAAAAAGTATCATATTCAAATTCATTGGTATGGTATGTATATTTATAAATGCCAAAAATTTGTCTCTCTTGAGTTGAGTCTACATCTAAGGCAGTCTGACAACCTTTCAAAATAATTCTTATATGAAATTAAATGGAATATCATATATATCACAAAGAGCTTTACAGTTTTTCCACTCCTTATAATATCTTGCATCTTTACAAGACAATTATGCACAATAAAATAACATTACGATATTTGAATGAGTAAGTGAATTCAATGTTTAAGATTTCAATCTAAAAACTTTGAGCTTAAATTATATGCTAAGGAGATATTTACTTTTTTTAAGACAGGTCTTTTGTATGGTGATTATTTGCATTTCATCCAAAAAGCAACAACTTCTGGTTTAAAATTAATTTTACCTTAATTTAATATTAGTAGCTTAAACTTAAAGTATTAAGAGGATAATTTAAAATGTAGTCACATAAGTAAGAATTTACTTATTTGTCAAGACAATGAAATGTTGTTTTCAGCCACTATGAAATTCCTAAGTCAAGATCCTTAATTCATAAAAATCATAAAAGTGATTTTTTAAAATATCATATTTTTAAAATAAATTTTAACACAATTATTTTCTCCGTCTGCTGAAACATTTTTTTAAACCATTTATCATTTAAAATTTTTAACGCTAGTGGCAACAAAATTTCGCATTCTAGTTCATCAACTCGCACCAGAAAGGTAAAAATGTTACTTTAAATTATCAAAAGAAGAAAATTTAAACAAGTTTATAAGGATTAATTATTAATTTATGACAATGTACATTGTACACCTTAAATAAGTACAATTTAAATTTTCTTTAACCAAACAAGTATCCACATATCACATTATTCTTAAAAATTCACCAATGAAGAAGAAGAAGATGATGAATATTAAAATTATAAAATTTTTAAAAATATATTTGATATATTAATTCACTATTAACTTTGACACTAAGTTGTAAAGTCATAATACGAGCGTATTTGCCAAAACATGAATTGTATGTATAATAACAGAAATTTTCTGGGCCACCTTACAAAATTATAAAGGTATTATTACTCATGACATGGAGGCACTTAAGTTGAATTAATTGAATACTGTATCAACAATAAAACCATAACTGTAACACAGTGTGCAATTTGTGTGTTACTGAAATTTTTTTAAAATAATGCCCTATTACGCAATAATATATAAAAGGAACTAACAAATTGTAGTATCAAGATTCCCTTATTAGATTGCTTAATTCTCCTGAACTTATTGCATTTCTTAAGGTCGTCTCTATTGTTAGTTGATCTCCTATGTTGCGTAGCTGGCGCCCACAATTACTACAGTGGTAATGATCTCCTACAAGTCTCAGCAACTGCCCTGAAATCTTCTCTAAAAAATTAGCAGGTGCACTATATGGCCTCTCCTGGTTGCTCTGACGAGATCGTGGTGAAGATGAGGTCAGAAATAGAGAATCCGGAAGGTTGTCTGACGGTGGGGAAGGATTATTGTGGAATAATGGTTCTGTAGGAATGTCTTGAACTTGAGGCGTGCCCGCAGGAGATAGGATAAGAGGAGACGGAGTTACAAGATGATGGGCATTGATGTGTCTTTCTATCCTGGCACCAGCATGGGTGGAGTTATCTCCGCAACCATTTAACAAAGAAGGAGAAGAGGCTGAGGCTACTAATGTCTGTTGTTGACTCTCGCAAAAGTCTGATTCATGGGTACTCAGTGTATTAACTTGTTGAACACTTGGAGCTATATTGCTTGATCTTGTTGCCACTCCCTTCTTTCCTGAGCTCATTTCTCTTTCTACGCCCATTTTCAAATCTGAAAATAACATTTGTGGTCTTTGAAAACTTTTGTAATATTTTGTAAATTTGTGCTAATTTTAATGCAAGAAAAACAAAGAACTAAGATTTAAAGACATTGTTAAATGTTTACTAGCACGAGACTGAACTCATTGCTTGTTCTTTTCATCATTAGAAATATAACTTGAAAAAGAACATTTTCAAAATAAAAATATGTATGACAAACTTCTTAGGTCTGTTTTATCATGAAAGGATCAAGTTTGAAAACCATTTGAATTTAAAGAAGACATATGAAAATGAATGATCAAGTAAACCCTAAAACTAAAATAAGTAGATTCATTCATATGTTGATATTGACAATATAGAATATTGATGCCCTGTTCACTGTTAATTAGGGCCTAATTAGCAATTAAGTTCAATTTCATTATCCCTAAATTGCCAATGTTTTTAAAAGACTTAACTACTACTACATTAACAAAACAAACAAATCACATTAATTCAGCTGTAATTACAATAATAATTAATTAATAAGCCAAAGATGAAAATGATGATTTGCATTCAAATCAGTTGTTAGTGAAGTGTTAGTAACTTAGTATGTTTCTCAGTTGCTTTAATCTAAGGTATTTTTAAAAATAGGTTAAGGCTAAGGTTTTAATAGTAACAGGCCAACGCATCTGTTACTGTTAATTCTGTTTAGTTAATTTTGTCATTTATTTTGGTATGATTAGTTTAGTATGATTCAATTTTAATTAAAGTTAAAGATCTAGCCCTAATACTAATACTAATACTCTTTCATATTCATATAGAATATAGACTTAGTCTTAGACACATGACTATGACATGTAACTTCAAAATTTATATTTTCCAGAATCCGACCAAGGCCAATGGTTTTGTTTTATTGAAGAGTCAGCTTTTCAATTTTAATTAAAAATAGATCATTTACATTATCAATAAATGATAAAATAAATTTAAATAACTGAATGAAATGCTTTAACTTTAGACTTGAAAATGTTATTAAATTATTAATAATTTAATATTACAGCCAAATTATAATTATATTTCATTTCATTAATTTCAATAATAAACTAAACTAAACTACAATTACAAGTATATGAATATAAAACTATTAAATAATATTACTATTACTATTACATTTACTAATTTTACTTACACAAGTTACACATCAAATCAAGTACTGGTACTGCTTATACATATTGATTCATATACTATTAATACAATACTATTATTGTTATAATAACTAATTAATTACTTTTACTAGCTAAACTAAATCTGATTTAAAGTTCAAGTTCAATATTTAAGGCTAAACTAAGTAACTAATAAAACTAAATTTTAAATATTAAATCTCAATTAAAACTAAGCAAGTAAGAGTTAGTTGTTAGACTTAACTAAATTTTTTAGTGATTAGTGCAAACGCCAAGGCTGAACTACGTAAGACCGTAAGTGTCGGTGTGTAACAAGTCAGTAGTCAGAAATCAGTAAGGACCAAGGACACTATCACTGATCACTAAGGACCAAGGAGGCAACTGAGGGTCCCAATGCCTTACTAATGACTACTGCCTAAGCCTAAGCATAATAAAATAATGCCAATGCCAAATGCGAATTAAAATCACAATCACAACACAACTATTTTCATTGGCCAGTCCTGATACGTTTAGTAGAATAAGAAAATATACTTAGTTTCATACTAATATTAGTATAATAGTAATAGCCTTCAATATCTCACTTCACAATTTTATTTTTAAAAATAGTATAATTAGTTTATTTTACACTGATAATAAATTAAAGTATTTGCAGCTTTTTCATCACCATGAAATTCATGAATTTTTGTCTATCCGCGATCATTGCATGGTATTTATGGTCTGTGTACAAGTCAATAAGGGACTTTCCACTTCCAAATTATTGAGTCTTCTACTATTTATAGTGATAAGAGATCGTGAAAATGGAATATAAATATCAAATAACTAGGCATGTTAAGTTTTAAACTACATATTAATATTAATATTATTAACACGTCAATCCAAGTTGTAGACTATGAATCATATAACATATATATGAAGCATTTAATTGATTATGACAATGTCAATGACTAAGTTCACAAATAGTCAAATACCTTTAGAATTTCACCGTATATTTTATAGAGAATAACTGATCATATTTTAATATTTTTACTAATAGTACATAGTAGTGGGCTGCAGTCATCTGTCAGTGTTAGGCATACTGATACTTCACTACTACTAACTACTATTAAACATGATAAATGACAAGCAATAAGTTTTATACCCATTCTAAATTTATTGCCAATCCTTTCCGGGTTTAGCCAGTCTTTTTTTAGATCTGTTTATAGACTATCTAAAATTTGTAACAGGATGCAAGCGTCACTCTGTCAATCTACTTCTTAAGTTTTAAGTCTATTACTATTACCCATTTGCTTTTGCAAAATGAAAATAACCCCTAAAAGCCTAGAACTAGAAGCTTTTGAATTTCTAATAAAATTTTCTTAAATGATTTTGTTTTCTTTTTAAAAAAAATCTCGAATAGCGTTTGAATTGCTTTGACTTTGACTGAATGAAGTTGTGTTTGCCCGATTTCCAAACGGGAAGAACGAGAATTGTTTGTGTTTGTAAATTGTTCTGCGTACGGTCGAGACAAATGTTTGTTTTTATTATTATTTTATTTTATTTTTAAAAATTGTTATGCCTCTGACTGTCTGAGATTTGTTGCAGATTGTCTTTGTGTTGTAATTCCAAATTTTAATTAATTGCCTTAATATGTAGTATTGATACTTTAGCTACTTGGTATTAGTATTTCCCCTTTCTACCCTCTTCAACCTCTAATGCAGTGGTTCTAAACTTTTTCAGATTAAAGGACCACTACAAAAATGTGTGTCTTAGTCATGAACCACTATTGCTTCAATTTTATATGCAAAAAATTACTTTGAATTTAACTAGTTACTAGTATAAATTTTAGGGTGGTAAGTAAAACTATACTTATATGCTACAAAATGCGTGTTCCAAAAATATTGAAAGGAAACACATGGTAATGGCGTTCTTTTGTACATTTATGAACAAATGTCGCTTATGCCTATGCTATTATAGACAACATTTATAACTTTTCGTGTTCTTTATTTAAAAATAATAAAAAATTTCATGCTTTGCTCGCAGACCGCCAGGCACATCTTTGCAGACCACAGGTTGAGAAACACTGCACTAATGTTTCTATGCTTACTTATTCAACTAATGGTGTTAGTGTTACTCTTGTCATTTGAATATCATCAGCATTTGCTTCAGTAATAAATCTTGCTACTTTTTCTATGCTTTTTTCTAGTTCATCTATGCTTTCTTTGATGGATAGGTCACAAACTGAACATACATAATCCAGTGTAGGTATCATCAAAGTAAAGACTGCATTCCATGAATGAATTATTTTGCGTTCATTTGTCTCTTTTTCTTTGCTTCTCTTAACAGCTGACACTTTTCTTAGTGGAAAGACATATACCATATCGTTTCCCATTTAAAAAATATATCTTCATGTATGTCCCTTTGTAAGATTTTTAAAAAAATCTTTTTCTGACTAAATTGTTCTAAACTCTAAAAGTTATACAATCAAAATAAAATAAAATATGTGTTATTTCTGGTGAGATGCAGTCAGGTAAATCATTTATGTAATTTAGAGAGCCTACAACATTCCCTGTGGAAATATTGAGTTAACGTTAAATTAGAGCTGATTTAGATATATCAATTTTAAACAATTGTTTTCTACATAAAAGAAATCTTGTATGCATGTTGTGTGATATCATTAATCACACGTGTCAGACTGTCAGATAGAAAGAGAAAAAAAGAGTTCGAGTTATTTCGTGCGAGCCAGCAAGAGAGAGAGAGAATTAAATTTATATGAACATTAAACAACCTGTAAAAACAAATTGTTTGACTTTAAATCCCTTTTATATATGAGACACATATAAAGTATTGATTATGTTCAATATAATACGCACCGCGCGACACACTAGCGTAAACATGTACAGACTGAACGTGACTGAACTCCCCTTGCTGTAAAGCATAAGGGTGTGATGATCGATGGCTGGAGTGAACTCCGGTGACCCGTGGAGGTCAACTATAGCAGACGGCTACACAGAGATACATAGTCATAAACTAAAAATTAATTTATTTAATTATGGTGCATTCAATCGATCTGAAATTTTGATACAATGTATTGTTAGGTGACACAAGCCTATGTGCAAAGTTTCAGCTCGATAACATCACGGGAAGGGGGTCATTTAAAATTTTTGTTTTTCCGCCTGACCCACCGACCACGACAGACAAGATGGTGAAGTTAACATAAAGGATTTAAAAACACATAGGCCATGAAAAAATCTCTAGCGTATCTCAACGGGGAAGCAACCTTGTAAAAGAACTTGTCGACTGAAACACACTTTAAAAGCATTTTAAATTAAAGTTTATGGGGTGGTATTTTAAAACAATGCCTGCTATAGGCTACAGCTCAAGTGTTCCTCAACACATGGCCCTGGCACCAGAGAATATGAGACGATAGCCAACAAGTTCAACAAACATACTCCACCCTCTCACGGTGTTTTTAAGGGGTGGGAGGGGTCGAGGTTATACTTAGTTTTTAGCCAGCTTACCAACAGGGTCATCAGGGAACTTGATGTAGTTTGTCTGAGAAAACTGTCGTTCTAATTCACAACTGTGTGTAAGGCTGTTCTATAGCATGGGTAAACATTGTGCTTGTCAGAGGTCTTCGACTTTCAAAAAAAAAAAACATAACTCCCATTTAAATCGATTTTTAAAATTTGATTGAAAAATATTTTATTGACCTCTGATGGTCTTAAATTGCGCTGGCTCCAGGAAACAGTTATCTCTACTTGACCAGACATATATTGCTTAGTAACAGCAGTACCACAAAAATGGAAAATATTCATTTCAAAATTAAATAACTGGATACTTGTTAATTTTGTTTTTCTATTCTATTCATCTTTTATCACACACTATGTTTTAAGATATATGTAAGTAATTATTTATGTTGTACTGATGAAGGCATTAGCCGAAAATTCTACTATTATTAGTAGTAGTTCATAAATAAAGCTTAATTTATTGTCTTCTTACACAAATAGTTTGTGTATTTTTTATTTTATTTTTTATTATTTTTTTTTTAAAAAAAAGAGACTCGGTTAGGAAATTCTGCACTAGGTATTTGTGACTAAAGAATTTTGATCCCATAGGTGTTTGCGTCACTTTTTTTTTACGAGCAAGTGCTAACAGGTAATCTTTTTAGAAATAGTAGTTATTCCTTTTCTACTTATTTACTTTAATAGTATTAATAGCCACGAATCTATTTTCAAATTTATTCCCTCTCACGGCGTGCAGAAGGCCACACTTGCCCCTTCACTCCGCTCGTTTGAGATGCCATGCCAAAATATCAAAGAACAACGTCCTGTTTAAAGCCATTTAGTCCTCGAAATTTTCACTCGTATTGTCAAAATGAAACTTTTCGTCCAATGCCTGTCGTTTGGGGATGTGGAGAGTACAAAACGGTATAGACCAAGCAGGCCGCCCTTGAACAAAGTTTAATTGCTAACGCCCACACGCTATTGTAGATGGGAAGTTTCTACCTAGGAACGTTTCGCGTCATAAGTCAGAGAACGGCGGTCGAGTAGACAAACAGTAGGTGCAGACTCAGCTTGTAATCTTTACATCCTGTTTGTTGGATATACATTTTAATCTATGTCGTTAATCTGGGACAGAGCTCCTCAAAAATGTATGTGTGCCACGGCCGGATTTAGACTTTTCGGGGCCCTAAGCTATTTGAGATATGGGATGCCCCTTTGAAGTCCACACATTGTATTTCAGTGCCAAATATGAAAAAAAATCCGGTGGTCGGGGGGCTTGAAGGTGGGGGCCCTAGGCTATAGCTTGTTTAGCATTTTTTAAATCCAGTAGTGGCCACGAGACAAGGCTACATCTGCTACGGGACAGTGCTACATGTGTCACGGGACAAGGCTATACATGTGCCCCAGCAAAATGTACATATTTAATATAAAGTATTTTTCAGTTGGGTATATTGCTACGTTATGTCGGGATGAGGTTGTTTTTGTTTATATTTGAATTTAATTAGTAAGCCATTATCTTCAAAAAAAACGAACAAACAAAGAAATAAAACTATACAAGACAGTTTCAACATATTTGTTTTATAAATAATTTTTTTTATATAACATAGATAGAGGCTTTACCTATAGGTATACAATTTTACATAGCGGCTAAACTAATAAAAAATATTAATTTAATTAAGTTTCCCTAATAATCTAAGAACCAAATATGTGACCAACCACCCCCCCCCCCC
>MUZC01004528.1:253126-263734 GCA_002072015.1 Radix auricularia | reverse complement strand
CCCCCAGTAGGAACCTAATATGTAATCCCCCCAGTAAGAACCTAATATGTAATCCCCCCAAGTAAGAACCTAATACGTAATCCCCCCAGTAGGAACCTAATATGTAATCCCCCCAGTAAGAACCTAATATGTAATCCCCCAGTAGGAACCTAATATGTAGTCCCCCCTGTAATAACCTAATACGTAATCCCCCCAGTAGGAACCTAATATGTAATTCCCTAGTAGGAACCTAATATGTAATCCCCCCAGTAGGAACTTAATATGTAATCCCCCAGTAGGAACCTAATATGTAATCCCCCCAGTAAGAACCTAATATGTAATCCCCCAGTAGGAACCTAATATGTAGTCCCCCCTGTAATAACCTAATATGTAATCCCCCCAGTAGGAACCTAATATGTAATCCCCCTAGTAGGAACCTAATATGTAATCCCCCAAGTAAGAACCTAATACGTAATTCCCCCAGTAGGAATCTAATATGCATGTAATCCCCCCAGTAAGAACCTAATATGTAATCCCACAGTAGGAACCTAATATGTAATCCCCCCAGTAAGAACCTAATATGTAATCCCCTAGTAGGAACCTAATATGTAATCCCCACAGTAGGAACCTAATATGCATGTAATCCCCTTAGTAGGAACCTAATATGTAATCCCCCTAGTAGGAACCTAATACGTACTCCCCCCCCCCCCGAGTAATGGGCCTACTTATTGACTAACCGGACATGGCATGACTTAATGACAGCCGAAGACCGTTTGTGGTGTAATATCGATCTGTCTACCTACACGTCCTGCACACAGTTTTATAAGATGTACTTGGGGAGCATGAACAGTTTATGGGGTGGCTTACCTTGACAGGACGGTGGGGGTGGGGATCATTATAAAGGGCTATATTTCAAATGAATACTTAATTCACTAGCTTGAGACACTGGAAAGATTTCCTAGAATTATTTTTTTTAAATTAAATCCTTGCTGTTTAACTTTTGGCTTATGTATGGTTATTTTTATGAACAAAACATGTATTGGGAACTCCTGACGCGTGTAACCCTCGTGACGAGAACACTCGATGACTTTCTCTCTTAGCTCTCTCTCTCTCTCTCTCTCTCTCTCTCTCGATCTCTACCCTACTCTTCCTCTATCATTCTCCCCATGTCTCTTTCAATTCGTCTGTCTCTATCTCTTTCTTCACGTCTACGCGCCTCTCTCTCTCTGTATCTATTTCTCTCTCCCTGTCTCTCAGTCTCTATTTCTCTCTCCATTTCTCTATCTTTATGTCTCTCCATCTCTGTTACTTTCACTCTTTCTGATTATAACTCTCTCTATCCCTGCTCTCTCCATCTTTCTCTCTCTCTCTCCCTCTCTCTCTCTCACCAGCCCCCAACCCACCCTCAGATATTAAATGTTAAGTCCCACTATAAGTATAAGCATATGATTCTCTTGTGATGTGGCAGCCACCAAATAGATTGGGTCACCACGAGAACGTCGTCACTCTGCGTCATTGCTATATCCTGGAAATGAGCCGAGTATTTCATAGTATGTTAGTATTGTTAGGTATGACTATAATCACAGCGTAACAAGAGCTTCATTGCCAGTATAATCGTATTAAAAATTAACTATTTACTTTATCTACTGTCACCGATTCAACTACTGAGTTAAATTGATACATATATTAAGAATAATCATGTATTAACAAGAAGGTGTTTAGCATGTAATTGAATAGATATTTACTAAAAGAAAGAAATCTCCAGCTTGCAAAATGTCAGGTATGTCATTTGACGCAGCTATAAATAGTTTCCGGAAATTCCCGATGTCTTTGGTAAATAAGATACTTTAAAAATGTCAGAATTACACTTGCTGCGCAATATACTCTCTTCTTTCTTTCTTAGGAATTAAAAAAAATAATAATAATAATAAAGGCTGATAAATATAAGTTGGAAAATAAGAGGCTAAAATAGTAATAGACCCTATATATAAATATCTAAGTATATACCAGGAGTGTAAAAATGAAAGTCTGATGAGTCAATTTGGGTTCAGGTTCAATTTAAGATTCTTATGCTTATAATTATAAGCATTAAGCATGATGTTATTTTAATGCTATTTCGTCAAGAAACTTTATTTCTAAGAATCCATTACCAAACATTTCAATTTGATCTGAGCTATTAATACTTAGATGTATATTTTTAAAATGAAAATTGAATTTTTGAATTGATCATGGTGAGGTTTTATTTTAGGTCAATATCTTTAATTAGCCTAATTTAATACGAACCCAAATCTTATTTCCAATCATGTAAATCTTAAAGTTAATAAAGCGTGGCGCATAAACGGATTAACTTTTTTTTTACAACAACCATTACCATACTGAGCTTAATGGTATGGATTAATTTCATCAAGACTAATCCCTTCTTTTTGCTTTACTTGATTTAAATCCAAAGACACCGTCATCTGTCTAGTTACTGCATTCGTAGTGACGTGTAGGCAAGAATAAAAAACTGTTTCCTGATGTTCGTGAGCAAAGGCTTTATTGGCTATCTTAACTTATCTTCTTATCTGTTACAGACGCTCCTTCTATATTATACAGAAGACTATTGCGTATTTGTAATTTCCTTAAATAATAATGGCGCCAAAAAAAAAATTGTTTATATTTAATGAAAGGAATATGCCGCCCCTCGGTATAAAAATGGAAAGAAGACGTCGACCGGTTGAGCGAATCTGCATAATTAGTTAACAGTTAACGCAATTATACCTTTTAGGCCATAACATTGTCTCAAATTTGCACAAGTGAATTTAACTTTAAGGGTAAGGCTTACGGCTTACACTTCAAGTCCTATAACAGACTTGAGGCGTATTACCAAGCTTTAGACAGAAATGACACATCACAAATCAGATATGTAATCAGCTTTTTAATCAGTTTGACCCGGTTTCATGTTGATATTTCCTGGAATTTTTCCTGGTCATAAAGATGTTAAAAATGCAATTCATATTAGTGACTCAAAGTAAGGATTATTTACAAAATAACCTGATCGCTTTCGATTCCATGTACGACAATCGGTTGTAAAAAGGAGTGAGCAAATGTAGACAAGTAATTATAGTAGACAATAGTAAATAGACATTTCATGTGTGTGACTGTGTTTAAAAAACAGGTAAAAACACTTAGATCTATTTGATTTTTCAAAGGAAGTTATCATTATTCAAATTCAATAAATTAAAGTTTTTTTTCTTTCTTTTCTTTTTCCAAAAGAAAACTTAAGTAGATGAGAGCTTTAGGTATCGCCTATTAGTTCTAGTATGAGTTATGGCATCGTAATCCTGATTATTCTCTGTTTATGTTTAATTTTGATTTATACGATTTTAATGCCATTTAGTCGTTTACTTATAAAACGGGCTATAAAGGATAGCAACTAACTCTCTCTCTCAGCTCCCTCTCTCAATCGTTCATATCCTAGTCCACTTCTATCTCATCCTCTGACTCTTAATTGTCTCTTAACTATATAAACTTGTTCGATTAATCGAGAAAAAATTATCGATCAATTTATTAATTTCGATTATTTATACTTTTATAACGCATATATAGATCCCTGATTCCTTTCAGTTACGATTCATTATTTCGCGAAATCGGGTAAGTCGCGGTAATTCGATGGATCCCAAATTTTGTTACGCAACACAGCCAATTCGTACTGCTATGAAAGAGATATGGAAGAAAAAAAATTTTGTTTTCGTATGCACGTCTAAATAAATTATAATAACACGGGGTAAAATTAAGTAGGTAACAAAAATATAGTATTTTCTAAATTTTAATCGAATTTTAATTGATCAAATTAATTTTAATCTATTAATTTTTGATCAAATTAATTTTAATCTATTAATTTTTTTAACGATTAATCGATTAATTAATCGTTAATTTCCACAGCCCTAATATAGGCAATATAAATTTCATTTATAACTTTAAAAATAATATTTGTGTGCGTAGAAAAATCTTAAAGCCCCTTGATAAAATGTGTTTGTCTTTAAATAAATGTAAGCCAAATCAGTTGAATGACGTCCCAAAACGACTTAACTAGGAAGAAGTTAAAATCGTTATCATCGAAACTGGCGCGGAAAACAATGAAGCACTAAGCGACTCATGTAAGCCAAGGGATTTGCGTCAACTGCGGTACAGGTACACCGGTACTCTGGGATCCCAGACCGATCTTCATTAATACTACGCACATATTTATTTATTGGTTTTAAAATTCATCTTTGCGCACACTTTCGGTGGGAATGAAGCGAGGCGCATTACATTTAAATATATTCCTAAACTTGATGTATTGTAAGACTGTTATCCATAATGATCGATTTCGTGGCTAGCGTGCTATGATTGATACCCGAATCTAGTAATGGACTTACTTTGTTTGACCCAGACCCTCGAGAGAACCATTGAACGTTTAGTAAGATTTAAATGACACTTCCCACAAACGTACTCTCATTGACCCACAAATTGATGTCATTGTTTTAAATTTAAAACATTTGAATTAACATAAACAAAACAAAAATTTAAAAAGAGACGGGGCACTTCTAAAAATAATCTACAGATTTATGTATAGAGAGTGATGAAATGGGGGACTAAACACAAACTATAGACAAACGTAGGACGCAATAATCTTCTGTATAGAAGGAGCGTCTGTAACATATACAATAAAAAACCTAGAATTTCATAGAGATTATTTACAAGCTTTTACTTGTTAGCTTAATCTGGGAAGAAAGGGCGTTTCTTATTCTGCCAAACAAATCGGTTTTCCTAAACTTTCCTGGCTAAATCAACATTTATACTAATCTGATGTGAAAGATCAGACTCAAAATCCTGACATGACTCGTCTTTGTCTTAGAAGACCTGATCTTGTTTTTAGCATTAGTTTGCCGGATGAGCGCTCTGCTAAGACAAACTCGGCATTCATAAGGAAGGCAGGAGCGGGTATTTGGAAATGGCTCTTCCTGCTCAATATTTTGAGTCCATTTAATTACTCCAGTGTTAGTTGACCCTTTTTAAGATATTGTCTGGTAAGGTGCTACGACATGATATTTCTTAAACTCACTAAAGCTAAATCCTAGCAGGCCCCTACTTTGACCTAGGGGTGGGGAGAGGGGTCGAGTGACGTGTGGCGTGACGTCCAAAGCCCGGATTCAATCAGTTCGCTGTCTGCGCTTTTATTCTTGTTTAAAATATTAAATGTAGGAAAATCCTCGCTGTGACCAATATACTGCTTATGGCCAGTGGCGACGCTAGGGGGTGCGGTGGGGGCGGGCCGCCCCGGGTGACACCATCAGGGGGGTGACACCAGACAGTAAAATTCTATATATTCCCGATATTTGGCACTGGAAAACTCGGAGGAGTTCTATGGGTTAAATCAAGACGGGATGACACCAGGAGCTACCGCCCCGGGTGACACCATGAGCTACCGCCCCGGGTGACACCAACCCTAGTGACGCCTCTGCTAATGGCTATTATCATCTTGTTTGTTTTGGGATGTGGAAATCAAGCATTATTTTAATTCCTTTTTCTTTTAAGCTGCTGTCCTTGCTTCTAACGATCCAAACCCAGACATACGCTGAAGAAAATGCCTTTGTTCTAAAATAATCATCAATGATATTAAAATAATGATTAAAATCAATAAAGACACGCCAAATATCGTTTACGTTTTTCGCTTTTGTAAACATAATTAAAATGATCGTGTTCGGGGCTCCATGTGAGCTCTATGGGCAAAGGGGCAACATACCTGCTATACCTGTCCCTTGGGCCTGTTTCCAAAACGTAGAATGTTTCAAAGGCGTAAAATATTTTGTTTTGTCGTCATGAAGCGAGGGAACCGTCAGGGAATCCCCCTTAAAAAATAAAGTCAACATATTAATAGAAGTGAACAAAGCATTTTCAAAATGGATTATTACAATTATAAATTATCTAGTTAATGATTTTTTTTTAAAAATCGATTTAAAAATGTATACGTTTATTAGAAACAACTCTATAGCAATAGAAACGGCATAGTGCACAATAACAGGGAGAATTTTGGTCATTGACAGATGTAATTTAAACATATTGTAAACCGAGTCGCATTCATGTTAAAAAAAACAAGTTAACATTATTTTGTTTTTGATCAGGATTTTCTTTGAATTTTTTCCATGGTGAGAGTGGGAATGATCTTCAGTTGAAAGCATGACCCATCAGCCACACAGCTGTGGTAGTTTGTTTACATACTCGGGTGTTTGAGCGTGGGCTGATTGGGACCAAGGGATGAACCCATCAACGTCTCAATGACTAATGATAAAACCTTTTGGTCTTAAAGAGGAAGTCGTTTTTCATTAGTAATTCGAATTGGCATATGTCTAAGGGTGCTGATGTCATGAATGTAGGGTTGTTGGGTGTGGGGTGGTATAAATATGGGGGGGGGGGGGGGTCGGAGAGAGGTGCATCGATTGATGACAGAAATTAACTTTAAAAATTAAAAAAAAAGGTTTTCCACTGTTCTCGGGGTCACCTGGTAGATTAGACCCATAGATAAAATATATTTAGTCACGAACTTCGGAATATATTTGTAAGATAAGTAAGTGAGATTCCCAATTTATGAATAAGCAAATATAGGAAATGACCTTAGACTTTCTCTTATTTGGAATCAGCGCCTGGGCTTTGTGGGTGTTTTCCCGTTATGATATCATATCTAATTTATGACTAATTCAACGAACACGCAATAAGCTTGCTGGGCAAGTTCGTTTTATTCGTAGACCATTTTATTAAAGGGGGCACAATTCCAAAAATATCACCAACTTGTGATATTTTATTTTGGATCGTCTCCCTTAATATGCTAGTTTTTATTTTTAAAAAAAATTTTTAATTTAAAATTGATTAGAGGGCAAATACACAAATCATATAATAAAATAATAAGGCCACTTCTCTTCAGTGAGAAATCTTCCAGGTACTCAATTATAATCAGTACTATGTAATAGGAGCGAAGGATGGAAGAGGGTACAGTTAGGAGAAAGGCCAAAACATCTGGAAGCACAGAACTCGTGTGCAAAAGCTGTGGAAAAGACTGTCACTCAAGACTGCACAGCAACCCAACCCAACGGTAATGCACCATCGTCTCGCGAGACGGAAAGATGTCGATTATATAACAGGGCCAATGGGGACAAAGAGCGTATAATTTATTGGAGTTTTAGGTTTGATGGTGGAGGAGAAGGCTGGACAGAGTATGGTCTTTATTTGACAGAAATCGGATTCTATTGTGCTTTTTGTCCAACTGTAGTTCATTACACCAAAAAAGACAGTCACTCGTTAAATAGATTTTATTTTCAAATATAGTAGAGGTAATTCTATCTAACATTATTTTGGAAATAATGTGGATAGTGCAATCACAGTTTTCTTTTGCAGCCCTTTAAGAAAAAAAAAAAAGTAAAACTCTGAGTTTGTATAGACATGATTATTATTTTAAATCTTTTATATTAACTTGTGGTGTCTGAGACGTGCGACCGACCGACCCTGTGGCCTTGCCGAAAAAACTTTGGGTCGATTTTTAACCCAATATCTCGTAAGCTATCGAGCTGAAATTGTGCAGGCAGACTCATGCTAATGATAAAAATGATGTATCAAAATTTCAAATCGATCGAATAGACAGTAATAGAATTATTGAATTTTTAAATTATTTTATTTATCTCTTTATATCATGTTAATTTTTTGAGATAGAGTGTTGTGGTGCGTAATATGTTCAACAACCTTCCACGTCGCGCAATAAGGTGCGCGTTACATTGACATTACTTTTTAAAAATATAATCGGTGCGCATTATATTAAACACGTTTTACGAGACATAACTAGAATTTTGTATTTTCAGATTGTTTTGCCCTGCGTATTATAATGAACATCTTCATAGTTATGTCTCGAATATAAAGGATTTATTATAGTGAAAAACTAGATCTAGTTGTTTTAAGGATTTTTTATTACAATATTTGTTGCAATTAAAGTATTTTTTCTATTATAAGAAATGCTTACACAAAGTGAAATAATTATTTTTAAAAACATGTATTAAAAAACATTAATTTATGTTGTATTACCTTCAGTAAATGAACGTGACATTGCATGACACCGAATATCCCTACTAAAACAAGGGTTGCTGATGATAACACAATTCTATTGTTTAAGAAGTCTGGATTTTCCCCCCTTGTTTTTTTTAAATTATATAATGGGCGTGTGGTAAGTGGTAATAATGGGTGGGAGTAGTCTGGTGCATGCCCCATTTCCTCTATTCCTTGAGAACCTGGTTATTTTGCTAAATTAATAATCTGGTAGCTTTCATGTCCCTGAACATATGTTTTGTTTGTTTGAAGATGTTATATATATATATATATATATTATACCTATATATATAAATCTCATTGTTCAACCATGCCGGACACCATGCAAGCCGTCTAACCCCACCGACCAATCAGCTGTCAAGAAAAGGTAGTGCAGAGGGTGGGGGGTCATCGAGACCAAGCCAACAACGCGTTCAATTGAGGTCAATTACTTTGTTCTTTCAGAACAACGGAATAATTTAACAAACATTAGGACTGGCACAAAATATGTGCAAATAAGCATTGCGATCAAATCGTCGTTGCACTATATATGAGGAAGTCTGCGGCGTATACTACGCTGTGTGTTGGATCTAGTTATTATTATTATTATATTATTATTCAGGCATTCCCTGTCTAGGTCACTCCTGAATATGTGTAAAGTGAATTTGAGATGGAGTTGGAAATCAAGGGCTCGGAAAGCTCCAAGGTGAAAAACAGGAAGAGATAATCATAATGCTGAAGTCTAGCTAAAACTTATTAAACTCCAAATACTTACATTAAAGAATTCATTAGAGTTTTACTCTAACCAGAATTGTGAATTCGACTAAAATTTAAAAAAAATAATATTTTAATTCTTCTTTTAAAATGTTTCTTTTTAAATTAACAGTCTCTAAATAGTAATTAATGATGTTTAATTATCTTTACTTAAATCATCATAAAAATATTGCCTTTCAAAAATCCGTCCTCCCTGTCCTTCCCGCCCCTCCCCACCATTTTTTAAAAATCCCTTACAGACCATGAGAGTCCATGGGAGAAAGTGAAGTGGCGTTCACAAGTTTCATTGACCACTAACGAGCATGGGATTGTGTGGTTAGCACAATCCCCCCGGGGGAGGGGGGCCTTGCCAGTACCACGGCTCGAACTCGCGACTCGGGTTCTCGCAGCGGTTTGGTAGTCCAGCGCGCTACTATTTAGACCACTACGCCCACTGCCCACCAAAACATTTCTTTGCTTTTTAACGGGACAACACTCAGTAAGGACAACTTTAAAAGAAAACATTTCAAACTCATACTGTGGGTTGTGTGAGTAGTAGCGAGAGCACCATGGCCGGTTAGCCAACAAAATCGTTTGACAATTCTGCCACTAAAAAGATTATATATTTTAATATTATCACTTCCAGTCTTTAGATCCATACTCTTTTCTTCTTCATTACTTCAATCGTACACCATCATAAATCCTTTTAGCTCTCAAGTACACAGATTCGACCTATATTAGTAGTTACTGTCATATCATGTGTATCTCTGGCGACAGCAGCCAGTGCTTCAATGATTGAACGAATTACCACCAAGTATCATACCACCAGTGGCGTCACTTAGGGGTGCGGTGGGGGCAGGCCACCCTGGGTGACATCTTCAGGGGGGTGACACCAAAGTGTGAAATTCTGTATGTTCCCGTTTTTATTTTTGGCACTTAAAAACTCGGAGGTCTTTTATCGCGTGGGGGTGACACCATGTACTAAAGCCCTGGGTGACACAAACCCTTGTGACGCCTGTGCATGCCACGAAAAATTTTGAGTTCAAGCTGGTGATGATGTTCCAAATCAACATTGTAATTGTAGATTTACTGTTTGTTTTTTTAAAGCAATAAGTAATAGACATAATTTATTGTTAACAGTTCGCAACAGGTGGTAAAGCATATAAGTAGAGATTGAGCGAATTTGGACAGATGGAAAGCTTTATTTACTTTTTTTTTTTTAAATTGAAGGCATTAAATCGCAATGAATGCATCTACAATTAATTTTATGAATTGGAGACCTCTTCAGGATTTCAAATCCTGCCTCCTGATGAATTCAAAAACATTTTTTGTAGGCCTACATTACGTCAACTGACATGTGGGCCAACAATGAGTCTATTTTATTCCATCACCGTCGACATAAAATAAAATCACACAGTTGACGGTTAAATTAACAACAACAACAAATACATGAATCCCCATGCAACAGTTTTATTTAAGTTTTAACAGGGCAGAATAAAATACTAAAGGAAGTATAAGTACAATTCAGTGCTATTGTCTCATGATAATGAACTACTGTTTATAATAAAACTAAAGTATACTTCATAACCGAATCCCATGAAAGGGAAAAAATGGGGTAAGTGTGGATTACACCAGGAGCGGATTTCCCCGCTCCATTTCCTACGCCCTTGCATACGATACCAGAATACCAGGCCATGGTGGGCTACCTAAGAGGAAATCACCCCCCCCCCCTCGTTTTTCATGTACGTTTCCAACTCATCCCCACTTTTTTTGCCCCCCCCCCCC
>MUZC01004528.1:206662-234867 GCA_002072015.1 Radix auricularia | reverse complement strand
GGAGGGGGCATTGGGGGGGGGGGCGATGCCGTCCACAGTCATAGACGCAGAAGGTAATTTGGATTTTCGAAGGCGGGCCGCCTCGCATTTTCAGGGACCATTTTTTGGGGGGCGGTTGTTGTTGCGTGGAGCGTTTTGTTGTGTCTTCGCCATTCCGAGTGGTTTAGTGTGATTCAGGTGTTGCCGGTGTAGACCCTCGCGAAAGACGTTGGCGGACTTTGGTGGCTGCGGCGACCGGCAGGGTATTTGGTGTGGTGAAGGAGGCGCTGTGCGGCGGGGATATCGGAACAGGATACATGAATGGAGTGGATAATTAGGCGTATGAGTGCCGCCTTTTAATTCTCAAGAATTACCGCGACTCATCTCATTACACTCGTAAATATATTAGACTTTTGAGTGGATGTCAACGTCCAAACGATTAAGTAATGGATGTGAATTTTTTATATTAAAAATAGTTATATCGTTTCGAATGAATTTAAATAGTTTGCAGAATTCAGTGACACAATGAAAAGAAAAGAAATATATATATTTCTACACGGAATTTTAAAAACGATAAGTCCTTATAAGCTAGCATCTTTCTTTTGTTTAAATAACATCTAACAAAATTGAGAAAAATATAAGATGAGTAAGATTCTTCTAGTAAGCCTATTCATTATCTTTTTATTTTTAAAAAAAATAAATAAATAAAATGAGATGTTTGGAGATTGGCCGAAAAGATGAAGTTTCAACAATTAAATTCTAAGAATTAGGTCGAGGCAAATAACATGTGTTGAAACTTTAAATACCATGATGCCTAGAAGATTTAGACAACAAGAGACAACCAATCAGTGACGGATCTTTTCTAATGATACACCTCATGCGTCGGTTATATGACCTTTTGTAGAACATATCACTAGATTCTGATCCTAGTTCATTTTTTCCCCTAACATATCGTTTTAATTAAACAAAATGTATTTTTTAAAATAATATTTAATATGTTCCTTTTGCCTCACTTGAGTAAGTTTATCTAGTTTGTTCACTAGTCATTTCGTTCCTGTATTTTTCCAGGCAATTATCTTTTGTAACGTTTACACATTCTTATCTATGCGGTGTCTCTTCAATTCGAGATGCTGAATATTTCTTGTAAAATATCATATGATTAGTACGCGCTGTCTAAAATAAACAACACTCGTGTTAGATAAGGACAAAAAAAGGGGAATCCTCGGTAGGAGACCTCTCGCAGACGCCATGGCCCATTCGTCCAGTGTTGTCAAAACTCTCCGGCTGTCGCTGGCAACCGCTCTCGTCTTGTTGGTGCTCCTGCCGTCCGCGACCCTAGCGGCCAGGTCAAGGAGTCGAGGGACAGCAAGGGCAACAGCGTTGGACAACCCACAGGCTGACGAGCAGAGAGGGTAAGTTGTGATTGTTTCCATTTGTTGGGGTAGGGGGGTCACTAGTAAATTGTTGTTGAGGGCGGTTGGGGGGAGGTGGGTCAATGAGTCGGAAAAGAAGTCTGTCGAGTTCAGATTCATAAGCTATTGACCTAAGCCAGTGATGGCGAACCTAAAACACTCGTGCCACATTCGGCACGAAGAGACTCATCAGCCGGAGCGAAACTAAAATAATACTTCATTGATCAAACCAGCTAATATCCAAAACCATATTTTCGGGTTTCTATGGAGTGTTGGCACGCAGCCCCCAAAAAGATTCGCCACAACTGATCTAAGCTAATCTTCTAACAGTGGGGGTATAACTTTTTTTATGAAAAGAAAAAAAAAGTTTAATGTACCGAGCAAACATCATGTGCCCCGCCCCGTCTACTGCTTACAGCAGACGTGCTCGTTTCTACAAATAAATTGTGTTTTGTACAATAAGAACTCGTATAATGTTATGTCTCAATCTGGTGGGTAGGGTGGGGGAGGTTGGCTGGGCTCAGTGCGCTTCACATTTGTTTTTAAAATCAAACGGGAGAAAAATATACATTAACTAAAAAACAATTTTGCTTTGTAACACGTGTAATAACATTAATGGCAGATATAGACTGCTTTTTTTTTCTTTGTTAAAGATCAATGTAATTTAAGCCATATTTACAAGTTTAGAAAATACAAAATCACACTTAATTTCCAGAGGATTACTAACGGTTCTATTTTTATTTTTAAAAATTTATTTATTTTCTTATATTTTTCGAAACCTGTTGAAAAAAATTCAATAAAAATATATCCAGTTCTGAAAAATATCATTTTATTATTCCTTAAAAAGTGACTAAAGCTCATTATATCTGACACCATGACTAGACTGCAGCCCCCACCCCCCGCCCCACATACACATCTCTTTAATATTTTATCTAAGCAAAGCTTGTCTAAAAGGCTTAGTTGTATATATAGTTTTTACGTCACGCTCTGACTATTAACGTATGCATCTGATGCATGCATAGAAGAAAATGACGGCATATTTTACTTCGAGCATGTAGAGGAGACCAAACTTTAAATGTTTTCTGAGAGAGTAAAGTAATGGATCGGATCCGCTTTTAATGACAACATTTCGGTTGTCATGGCTAAAATAGAGACATACATGCGGACTTGTAACGGTGCCATAAACCTACGACTCACTAACATTTCGTGTTGGTTATAGTCTGTTTTAAGAGGTGTGATTTTTGAGCCAGTCTAATGGAAACAGGAAATGGTTTCCACGGACAATTTACCAGTGGCGTAGCTATGGGAGGGAGAGGGGGCAAAATTTGAAAGTCCCCCCAGGCCACCAATTGAGTGGGACCTCCAAATTAGTGTCCGAAATTAAAACATTAAATATTACGCTACCGCCATGTATGTTGTGCCCCAAAGAGGATAAGCCACCCGGCTTCAAACCCCTACAAATTCCTAGCTACGCCACAGCAATTTACACTGTTTTATAAAAAATTAAATAAACTTGAAGAATCCCAGAGTCAGTCTGACTATATAGTTCTACAAAAGATATCGTTATAGACGGCATTAGCTATCAAGTCAGCTGCGTTAATGGTTTGAAGAACGTATCGCCAACTCAGTTCTCGTTCATTTTAACGTTTTGTTTAAAACGAAGAAAATCTAAGTGCATCTCCGTGAATAAACTTGTGGGGGAAAGTTAAGTGCATCTGTATCCAAGCGAATTGTTGACATTCATTAGACGCGGATGGAGAAGAAAAGTTAAAGAAGAAAAAAGAAAAAGAAAAGAAAGAATAAAAAAATCATGTTAAGCCTGGTCCCTATTGGAATTCAGGACGTGTTAGCGCATTTTCGTATTATGTATCAGTACTTATGTTAGATATCAGAATTATGTAGTTATCAGTAATTGTGTTTAGATTTTAGACATATTTTTATGAATTTTCTTGTGTAATGAATATACCTGACATTTTTTTTATTTAAAAGTGATTTCTTTACATTTTAAAAAAATTTATTTTCTCTTTAATCTAACTACAAGTCACCGCAAATGATGACGTAAAACTCTCTAAACTTTTACACATATTCTAATGACGTCAACTAAAAAAAAACAACTAATTCTTTTGCACCCTTTCGCACCACTCTTCAATGCCTGAAGGATTATGCATTCGACTTCCGGCAATGGCGGCCGTTCCCTGCGCTAGTGTTACCTCTCGATTCGAAATATTTTTTGGTAGTTTTAACGGGGTTTTTTAAACGGATCGAGTAACTGAGTGTTGATGCACAAATGGCAGGTCAGGACATACAAAAAACATATATACCTCATGGGTCTAGGACTTATGGATGCTGAGGTCAAGGGTGATGACAGACGGACGGACGGACGGACAAAACGGGTGCAATAGCGCATTCGACTTCTCGAAAATGCGCTAAAAACAAACTACGAACTCAAATGACGTTTATCTTAAAAAATTACTGTTTCCTGTTGTTAAAGAGGTGTTTGTTTATGGGTATGGAAAGCGGACTTGAAAAGGGGTTTAATGGGAAGAGTATTTTTTTTTTTAAAGGGTGGGATGGGGAAATGGATAACATTCGGGGATAATATTAAATATTTAGGGCAAGGCCAATATCATTTTCCAAGAATCTCAATATTTTTAACACTTAGTTGTACAACAGCACATTCACCAAATCCCCCCCCCCCCAAAGCACAATGGAATTGTCTTTTTCAACCATAATAATATTTTTAACGACTGACATATGAAGCAAAATATCATAACATGTGTTACATTGGTTCCTCTTAGTCGTGTTTGACAGTAATGTCATATTTGTAGCAGCTAAGGCGTTGCCTGTGCGGCTGGGCGTTTATAAAGTGTTAACTTTTGAGCTTGATGTTGCATCTTGTAAGCCGTTTAAAAGACCGATTTTAAACATACATAATTTCCACAGATCTACGAATGCGCCGCAGCGACACATTCAATATAAAGCAAACATCAACATTCATGCATTATATAAAACAACTTATAAATTTGACTCAATTTGCACTATGAAGGTCTATCATTCCAAAATATATGACAGTATAAATAAATAAAATTTAAATTTATATACATATTTATATAAAGCCCAATTTTATAAGATTTAAAACTAAAAACGGCTTTTGGAGGTAACTATCATTTTGAGTTTTCTGTCTGCTGGGGGTTAACAAAACAGGGGCTCTATTTGTAAACGATAGATAGGGTAAAACTATCTCAGGTGAAGCCCGTGTAGAGAAAGATGTACGTTGGATAGCGAGGCTCATAACGAAAGAGAGACTGGGCATTAGAGGAAAATTCGGTAGAGGGATAGTATGGATGAAGCTAAACTGGGTGGATGGTGATGGGTTGTTTTTAGAAATGGGATTATCGGGGTCGGAGAGCAGCCAGAGCAGAGGCGGGGAAGGGTAGGCCGCTGAGAACCAGCGGGGTGGGTGGACGTTATAAATGATAAATGACGGTTATGGCGTACGGATGAAAGGGTAATTAAAATACCTTTACTCGGATAATGGTTGCGGTCTATTCTTTCGTCTAGATTTAGCTTTTGCGATTTAAATAAACATCGTGGATTCTTTTAGTGCGTGCGTGTTTTCTGATGAGGGCGGAGCAACCTTGTTGAAACGTGGAGGCGCTTCAAGTTGCAGGGAAGTTTCGAATCAAGCTGAAGTTGATAGACCTCGGCTTTTAACGACACGAGAACGTACGTATTCATTAGAGAATGCTTGAACATGGTGGTGGCTAGGTCAGATTCGCCCAGTTTTCAATGGTAACACGCTTAAATTATCCTTCCCCCACCCCACACCTTTTTTAAAAAAAAAACAACGTTTTTATGGGACTTTAAAAAATTTTCTGGTAACGAAAGTTTTGATAAAACACCCAAGCACAAAAAATGCAATCATGTTAAAGGGAAATGACGTCATGTTCATTGAAACTAGGGGTGTACAGAGTTTTGGCTCCGGCAAATATAGAATCCGGCCATTTTTACAAATCCGGCTCCGGTCCCAAATCCGGTCGGATTTCACTTCATTAATCCAGCTACAACCTGATTTAAAAAATGTGAATCCTGTACACCCGTACTTTCAACACTATTATGGGTTGGTAGCTGCTTGAATCAGCATAGCGAATATCTCGTGGCTTGAATGAAAAAGAGACATCATTAAAGCCCATTAATACTAGCTATTCCCCCCCCCCCCACACACACACAACACCCCATGTGTGGGAGACGTCGACGTCCACAAGTTTGAACTTCATTCACGCAGAACTATCAAGTCTTTTTTTTTAACCTTCATACAAATGTAGTTGCTTAACTTG
The DNA here is from genome assembly GCA_002072015.1 of Radix auricularia. Lineage (NCBI taxonomy): Eukaryota > Metazoa > Mollusca > Gastropoda > Lymnaeidae > Radix > Radix auricularia. Next base: position 229,139 of record MUZC01004528.1, on the reverse strand, counting down.
ACCGATTAAAGCAGGTTTGCCGTATCAGATATCAATTTCTTTTTAAAATCTGGATGTTAGTCTTCACCTGTAAATCACCCGATTCCCAGAAAAAAAAAATTCTTCTTCGTACCGCATCCAAACAGTCGGGACCTCATGATTTCAACGACAATGATTGAACGATATCCACCCCCCCCCCTTTTACAAGACTTTTAAGGATACAATGAGTTTCTAATCATTCACGTGACTCTTCCATCAAGTTCCATCACGTACACCATAAACTGTTGCAGATCTTTTTTCCAGAAGCCGAGGCGGGATCAGGGGTGCAGATCTTTTTCGAACACGTGAGACGGATATCTTTCTCTTGCGAGATCAGCTAATTGTAACATAGAGATGGACGTGATCTATTTATAACATTGCGACACCTGCGGTTCTCTCTCTCCCCCCCCCTCTCTCTCTCTCTCTCTCTCTCTCTCTTTCTCTCTCTCTCTCTCTCTCTCTCTCTCTCTCAATCTCTCTCTTTCTGTTCCTCAAGCCTTTGACATAGTTTACAGCAAACATTTAATTGGCTGCTATTTTTGGCGCTATTTTTAGAGAAAATATTTTGAGACCGCTAATGAATAGCCAATCTCACTGGAGAAGGGAGATTTTTTTTGTATGCTCATGGCTTTAGTTATATTGCAGATTCGAAAAGTTTAGCCAAGCAATTCATTCGGTGACGAACTGTACGGTAGCGGTTAAGTTAAACAACGTTTAAAAAAATTGAGGAGTTTGTTCCATGGTTGAATGTTAATTTCAGATTTGGGGGGAGGGGGGAGTGTGATTTGCAAGTGGGACGGTGAGAGTGGTATTGTCCGGGAAGCTAATTTACAGGCCATATCATTTCAAGTCGAAAATTTATTTATAGAAATATCGTGGGGGGGGGGGGGCGGGGGGGGCTATTCAGTTGGACCATTTCAAGAATAATATTCCAGTATAAATGAAAAGTCATGTATTCTGTTTTGACTTATCTCAACAGATATTTGTTAGTTCTATGTTAATTTTACTAAGCTTAGTGGGATTGAACAAGACAAAAACTTGCTTACAAATTTGTTATTCCAAAATTGTTGCTACATGTATGGAACATGCTGAGAAACAATGTTTGAAGGAAACCTCGTCTAAAAATAGTAACGTTACATAGGGAGGTATGGTCTTAGAAATGACAAACCATTAATATATATATATATANTATATATATTAAATCATCACTGCTTACTGCTGACCATTCCAAGGAGCTTGTCATTTCCTACCAAGAAGACGTACCAGATTTAATGAAACAGACTTGCAGCTCATGTCTGCTGGGTCGGTGGAACGGTTTTTTGTTTGGAGGTGATTCAAGAGTGAGGAGAAAAGGTGATTTTAAAACAAATAAACTTTTCACTTGCAAATCAATAATCGTCGGTCCTGTCAGAATGATTATCGGTCAATGTATTTGAAAAAAAAAGGAAGTGGCGTGTTAGAGATCGGCATTGATAAATTAAACCCCAGGTCATCAGGCGGCAAGAACTCATTGAATTCTACTTTTAGTAGTAGCCTATACTATTGTTAAAAGATAAGAAATCTCAACTATATTTTTTGTTAAAGAATCCTTTGTTTGCACATAAACATTACGTGGGTGGGGTGTGCTTCAATATTATTAGGTGTGGTCAGTAGTCGATTCATTAGGCGTACGGCCTAGGATATTCAAAACCAACTGGTGCATCCATACTTTTCATTACTATTCAGATAATAAAATAACTATAGCGTTATAGTGATATTTCATTGGTTCCAATTTGTAACTCTTTTCGGATCGCTAAAGTTGCCGTTATCTAGTCATTGACAAAAAAGGTATTAATTAAGAATAAATATTTTAAAAATATTTTTCCCCTACTGAGTTATTTTTTAGCCCATTTTTAGAGCAAGTACGTCTCATCTCTTGATGGGGATGGGGAAATAGCGTTAGATCCCTCCAACCAAGGGATGCCAAAAAAAAGAAAATGGCTGAGAACAAGAGTTGTCTTTGAGCCACTCGATCACGGGATGGAAAACATTCTGATCCTAAGGGAGCACACAAAAATACGTACATTTTGTCAGTATTTTTAAAAAAGCTACACCAATTTGGTTAAGTTCGGGGGTGAATTTTATCTGTGACATACTTGCTCCTGGATTTTGATATGATAAATGGTCCACACAAAAAACTTCCATAAACCTTTTCTTACCGCTTCAAAAGGCTCTAAACTCCAAGCTATTTTTTTTAAAAAATCAGCTTTTAAATAGTCCGAAAATTAACAATATGCAGGCTGTAACTCCATAGGCAAAAACTCATGAATGATTTAAATAGTCTTAAAATTTACTATGTAACTTCATAGGCTGTACACCATGTATGCTATAACTCTCAAAAGATGTAACGCACACAGGCTGTACTCAATGTATGCTATAACTCTCAAAAGATTTAACTGACACAGGTTGTAGCTCTCATTACCTGCACCCCCTCCCCTGACTAAGTCTGAAACTCATATGCATGGCCGTAGCAGCCTATGGGCTGTTAACAGTAATACACCACCGTTTTGATGTTGATGTAATAACGTTGTTTTTTTTAAACGGTATGTGCAACTAAGAAGCGAATGTGTTGTATTGTATGATGTTGCAGGGATCCACGCATTGGGGATTCTAGGGAACGAGTCAACAGAGCACAAGACATCATTGTTTTTTCTGTCCCTCTTTCACAACCTATTCGTTGGGCGTACACGTGTTAGAGTCTACACTTGATTCATTTAAAATGACAGTTTCTTTTACGGTAGTTGTGCTGTGTTGGTCTCTTTCGTAATTGCTATGACATCGGGACGTTTCTTCAGACATCTTTTTTTTCAAATTATGTGTCTCCTTATAATCCTTTAAATGATTGCCTGCCCTGACTGTCATTCTTGGTGCCCACCTGGCACTGTATAATTGTTGCGAGGGCGAAACTTGACTTCTTCTTATGTCTTTTCTTAAAAAGGACCATCTGCGAACCCTGTCTCGTGGCCCATGACCCAGTCGTAATGATTTAATAACATCTCATTGTTGATGCCTTCCTGTTATTGAGATTGTTACTCGTGCGTTGAGACGTCTTCTATTTCGTGTAATTATGTTGCATTGTTATCTATATGGTTTCTTTTTTTATAATATTTATCACACTATCAACATTATAAACTCTAATAAAGTTATAAGACTAGACATAAACAATGCATCAGCGTGTGACGGAATAATTTTTGGTATAGAAGGAGCATCTGCAATATATAACAAAATATATGATATCTGAAACGTTGCCTTTATGTCCTTGTGGTAAGGTTGCCTTTTCATCCATGTTTGGTCTTTGTTATAATGTCATTTTCGGTGATCACGACTTTACTCTCTTTTTTTTTAAACGTCCCCGCACTTGTATGTCTCATGATGACAGTATCTTTCTGCCTTGAAAAAGTGTCTTCCTTCCAAAAATTTTTTTTAAACACACACGCACACACACTTTTCTAAACCACACGTTCACCTCACCATCTCTTCCCCCCCCCCACCATCTGGTCGTGAATCACCCTGTCAGAACAATACCATCGCGCGGCCAGTTGTTAATGAGCTCGTCTTACGCCTTACGTTTACCTTGCAAGTTTATCCACACGTAACCAAACCAAGGTTATGGCAAATAAGAATTTCACAAGCGAAATACGGATAAACGGTCAAAAACTCGAGGAGGTTCCTACCTTCAAATATCTAGGGGCTGTAATATCCGATGAAGGCTCAAAACCAGAAATTCTTGCCAGAACGGCCCAAACAACTGCAGCACTAAACAAACTGAAAAACATCTGGCAAAGCAAGAAGCTCTCCCTGAGATCAAAGATTCGACTAATGCGCTCTCTGGCGATGTCAGTCTTCCTCTATGGTTGTGAGGCTTGGACGCTCACCGCAGACCTCCAAAAAAGAATTAGTGCGCTTGAGATGAGATGTTTTCGAAAGGTATTAAACATCTCCTACACGGCTCACATCGCGAACAAAGCGGTCCGCGACAAAATAAGTGCTGTCATTGGCCCTTACGAGGACCTTCTCACCTCAATTAAAAAGAGGAAACTACGATGGTACGGACACGTGTCAAGATCTGGAGGTCTCTCAAAGACGATATTGCAAGGCACAGTCCAGGGAAGAAGGAAAAGAGGCAGACCAAGGAAGAGTTGGGAGGACAACATCAAAGAGTGGACCGGCCTTTCATTTAGCGATTCCCAGAAGGCAGCTCAGAACCGTGACACTTGGCATGAGTTAGTGCGCAGCTCAAAATGGTGCCCCAACGACCCAGCGTCGGGTTAAGGGATAGTTCAAGTTCAAAAACCAAACTGCCTCATTGTTCGGACCCTCGCATTCTTGATAAAAGTGTTGATGTTGAATCAGGGCCAAGTCGTCGGGCGTTGAAACCTCAACCCGACAAACTATGAATTAAGATTTTCGTGGAAATGCATGTGTAGAAAGGAATATGGCTGTAAATTTTTTTTAAAGAACAAAATAAATTTTAAAAGAAAAAAAAAGATTAGGGCCATTATACAGGGATGCTAGCATTTTCACGGTTGCTTGGTAATGTAGTTGACTTTTAAACTCCTTAATATGAATTTTGTTGATATTTTGTTGAAGTCATCGTTTTTTGTATTATTGAAGTTTTTTAAATTTACTTTTATTGTTTTTAATTGTGACTGCAGCTTTAATTTTATTACATGATCCTTAATTTATGGAACACAATTTTCCCTATATATTTTTTTAAAGTTATAAATTTACAACAAAAATTTGATATTATTTTTTCAGTATTTTTTTTTATATGGACAGATACATTGCTAGCTTTTTTGTCCAAGGGATAATTTTTTAAAATAAACAAATGTAGCGAATCCAAAACAAACGTTGAAAATCTTCAAACAAGTACAATTAGATATAAAAATAGTCGTTTGATAAGGTCATTTTAGAAACTTGCTATTTGTAACACCTCTTCCCCCAAGACCCAACTTCTCCCAAAACCACATCTTCCCCCAAGACTAACTTTTCTCCCGGGAAAGCATCATCCCTAACTGTGAAGATGCCCCCTAAAATATATTTAAAATAAGTAAACAAATGAGAATCTCTAAAAACAAAATACACAAGCGGAACTTGGAACTCAAAAGAAAACGTATAGCACACGAAGACAATTAATTAGCCCCTGCATAAAATAAGAGGGGAACTAGTGAGGCCAGTCGACCCTAGACACATTAATAATAGAGCGACCTCCACGTTAAGACAAAAAGTAGAGTAAATGTAGAGGTTATATAAAAAGTCCTAATTTGTTGCCCAACAAAATATCTGCCCGATTCCATTCGGGGGGGGGGGGGAAGGAAGAAAATAAAAGGGGATTATTAAAATCCTATTGTAGAAAGAGTTATGAGAAAAAATATCAAGAATGTAAGTCATGTTATCGGGTAATACACTAAAACAAACTGACTCAACCACCGTTAACGTTTTTCCATGATGAAACTTTAACGTAAAAGTGTTTAATGCAGAGCTTCTTTAGACATGAGTTATTTACAAGAAATGACTATAATTAGCTGCACACTGACAAAGGGGGAAAGAGCAACAAACCACACAACACACAATAGCACGCTTTGGTGTTTTATAGCAGATCTAATAAGCATAAAAGTTGATAAATAAACCCATAGACAGTTTTTGACAGGAAATAATTCATGTATAAAAAGTTTCACTTTTACAGAAGTGCAGACATAATCTCTATCACAGATGGACATAGATCTAAATAAAAACATATCGTGATTTAAAAAGACAAATCTAAGCACTTATAAATGGGTAATATTAATATATAATTAAATTATTGTTAAATTATTTTAACGGTTAATCAACCATATGTGTATTAAAATAGCAATTATTATTTAACAGGCAATTTTTATATAAAAAATGCCTTATCAACTTTATGACAGAAGCATTTCACATTTATGCACCTATTTGACTTTAAAAATTCTATGACCAGCCACTTTCGTGCTCAATGAATTGTTGACTCCGTTCATTTTAGGACCCCTCCCAAAAACGTGGTTGAACAAATCAGAATATACATAAGGGGCCGTCAATAAAGTACGGCACGCTATTTTGGACAAATTTGGACCCCCTTCCCCCTGTCACAAAGTGTAAAAAATCTCAGGAACACCCCCCCCCCACACACACACACACAAATCTCAGGAACTCCCCCCNCCCCCAAGTAAGCCACACGTTCGAAAAAAAATATTTAATTAACAACTAATTAAAATTTAATCGAAAACCTAAAACACACTTCACTATTAAACCGCCTTAAAATATAAATATTAATAGAATTAACTATGACATTATTAAATGACTGTAACAGTAGAATAACCAATTTCCCCAACAGTTGTCACAGTTATTCTTTGAAACAGTAACTCAATCAATTGAATTTGAAAAAAAAAAAAAAAAGCAAAAATTACACTTGACAATTATATAATAAACATCATTTATCTGCTACCTTTTCATTTGCAATGAGTGAGATCAACTTTTAGATAATCTTCCAATTATCCATTTTATTGACACAGGAAAAGAAGTAGATTAGCGAAACTTGACCTCAACCAGACTGCGCAAAAGTACATGGGCATAACACTTCATACTACTTCATACATTTCTAAACACCCTATCATTACCAATACAATTATCAGTATATCATTATGTAAGTAATATGTTGGTCATAATTAAAATATAATTAATCAATAGTTTTTAATTTCATATGAATACTTTGTTTTCTTCTTAACACACTCGCAAAAACCAAAGAGCCTTTTGGTCTCAGGCTTTTATGGCTGCAGGGTTATTACAGCGGGCAGTAGTAATATTTAACCATGTGTTAACCTCTATTACAAACGAAATTATAGTTTAGATTTTCTTTTAGCCTTTTACTAACTAAAAAAATAGAACAGTCCAATAAATTGTCATGTCATTAACTGGTATTTATTATATATTATGAAGAAACTTAATATAATCGTTTTTAAGTTTATGATAATAATGATGATAGTATACAAATATTACCTCTGAATCCTAAATATTTTGTATTTTAATAGAAAATTCCAAATTTCTTGATCAGTGATATAATTATGCAGCAGACAACAAAGAAATAATAACACTTTCGGTAAGGCTACACATAAAACAAGGCTTCGCAACAGTATAGTAGCGCTTCTAATTATCGTGAGGAATTGTGAATAATACATTGAAAAAATACGCATTTCATGCTATTTTGACATAAAACTAATTTTAAGTATTTCACAAAATTTTTGAAAATTATTTTTAAAACTATTAAATTTAACTTTAAAAAATAAATAATCAATGAGAAATAAAATAAAAAATATATAAAAATGTGACGTCACCCTCCCCCTGTCACAAATCGTCACAATTTCTTACACCCCCCCCCCTTTGGAGCGTGACGTACTTTATGGACGCCCCTTATCTGGATTTTTCCTTCTTGCGCCAACTATATTATAGAAACTTTGAGGTTGAAGCAGTATCAACCGATTGACGGAGGCATAAGTTAAACACTGTAGTAGCTTTTAACATTGTTGCAAAGAAAATAATTAGATCAAAGCATTTAATTTTTAATTCAGTTCCTCTTGAACATTTTTCTTTTTCTGTATTACAACTTTGACGAATGTAATGAAATTTTTAAAAGGATAACATGAATACTTGAGAGCTATTTGTAAAGATCGGTTGCTCATTGACACATTGACGAAATACCATGACATTCTTACCCGTCCCCCCCCCCCCCCCCACGAGATATTTTCTTTCAAATGACTACAAAAAAGTAATAATAATAACACCACAACAACAAACAAAACAAAAACAAAAAAAAAAAACTGTTTCTGTGATGACCTCATCGTCACCAGGGGTTTTGTTGTCCGCGCGTTGTTACATGTTTAAATAAATCCTACAGCTAACATCTGAATAACACAATCTGACAGCTCACTAAAAAAAATAATAAAATAAAAAAATAGAGTCCGCGCAACATTAAGAAACCCCACGTAGCCACCTGGTGCAAGATTACTGCGCACAAAGCACATTCCGTGCAGACGTTAGCAGGCCCGACACTTGATAATGCTTGGATGGCACTTTCTTAACTTACGTGACACAAAACGTGCGCCCTCTAGTGGGGACAGAACAAACGGTGGGGGAGGGGCAAAATGGGGGAAAGGGATGTGGGTTGACAGTTACTGTAGCTGGCTATTTGAGAATTGGTGTCTTTCTTCTTTGCTAGGGTAACTGTCGGCAGTATCAGGTGAAAGAATACTACGCATGGGAGAAAACATTGATTTAACGAGATACTAATTGTCTGCCCATCTTGTTGTTTCATTAAAAATTATTTCCGTCTTAACATGATGTTCAAAGAAAGACTAAATTATTTCTTTCCCGTCTACCACCAAGCTGCGGTTAGTTAATTCCGTAGCCTATTAAAATCTGAACACAGGATACGTCCAATTAGTTAATTGTTCAAAACATATTTATGTTATTTGACATCTTACCTCATAGTCATAGATCTACATGTCAACGCTCAACGACGTCATTTCCAAGAGGAAATTTATTTGGAAGAGTTCTTCGTATTTACTTCCCCTCACAAAACATTGACGACAAGAAGAATATATAAAATTTCTCACTGGGTGATCCATTTCATAATATGATATAGATCTACATAATATTTTAATGGGTATTGAAGCTGTGGTAATAGTATGCGTTTGGTTTAGAGTCGGTAACAAACTCAGTCCTGTTTAAAGTGTGTAACAGCTAAGTTTGGCTTTGGGGAGAAGTTAAGTTTGGGATCGATGAGAAAGTAACTCTTAGCGAAGAATCATGTTGTAGTTTTTGTTTCCCTGTTAACTTTGGTGCCTTAATATTTTGTTAGAAACTAAACTATAGATTTTAATCAGTTTAAGAAAGAACTTTGCTCCATAATTTATTTATTTTTTTTCTGTTTGAGACGTTGATTTTTTTTTAAATTTGATTATCCAAATTTATAACATTATTTATATAATTTATACGCCTAAACGTTTTGAGCAGTGAATGCATTCGGAAGCTTTTGGCCAGTTCAAGCAGTATACACCAATTATTACATTGGTACTATTAGCCAGTAATTCACTTTGTGTAAATAGAAATGTCTCTTAGTAATCATCTCCGATCAGCCTCACTGGCTATACGCGGATGCCAATCTCGGCTGTATCTGACTCAACCACACGTGTGTAGCCCTTGATACCTTGTCAGATTGTACAATATCTCTAGCGCTAACTCACTTTTGTTGATCCATTTTAGTAACTGTTCCCCAGTTCCAGCAGTTCTCTTCCCCCACTGCGTGTCTGTCATCTTCAGTTGATTGATGGAATGTAAGGTGGAAAGGTTTCAGAAATTAGAAACAAAGAGTCGATAAATATTACTCACAATCCAGGGGATTATTTTATGAAAATAAAGCATTTTAAAAAGTAAATATAGAGTTCGATCACTTCCAGTAATAATATACAAGTATGTATTAATTTTAAAAAAAATAATAAAACTTTACTTAATAAAAGTTCCTTTCTACTTGTAATTTGTAGTTGGATATTTTCTTAGATTATTGGATGATCTGGATCAGATCTTTTTATGCGCCATGACTTGTCACCAAATGAGTAGAGTATTTCTCGTGTAACTGAGCTGCCAAGACGGTGTGTCCACTGAGCTGCCAAGACGGTGTGTCCGTCAAGGAAATCTGATTTGAGCAAGAAAGCGGGAAGGGGGGAGGAAGGTTTGAGTGCTAAGTGTTGAAAGAAATTATTAATTCAGAGATTAAAACTCTAAGACAACGAAACTAAAAGATTTAATGACACTAAAGGTTTTTTTATCATGGACGCACCAAAAAAATAATTTGAAAAAAATTTATGGAAAAAAAAAATAATAATAAATCTAAAACACATTAAGCAAATAAAGTCCGGCAAGAAAGTATTTTTTAAAATTAATAATTTAAGCACATTTGTCTATAACACAACCCGAAATTTTGAACACAGCAGTTGGTGCTTTTTTCTTTGTTGTCTTTTCCGAAACGAAAACGTTATATTTCTTTTCTTTATTATTATTATTATTTATTTATTGATTTTTTGTAGTTGTTTCTGCGTACAGAATAAAAAGTAAAAAAAAATACTGTAGACTTTGAACAAAATAAAATACATAAAATTTGTTTAAAAAAACAATTGGAAAAAACGATTTAGCACAACTTAAGAGTCAAATTTTTAATTAATTTTTTTTTATCATCTGCTGAGCAAAGAAATTGTTACTAAAAATATTTTTCAAAGTTCATTCAAATTTAAAATGTTCAAGATTCAATTCAAATCTGTTAGTTACAATATTAATCCGTCTGGATTCAGACACAAACTTAACGTGCGAATGCACTCAAGACTCGGAATATTGAAATGTTTTTGAGTTATACAACTAGGCTTTCATAGAGATTTTCAACGTTAGTGTCTGTTGTCTGTCAAGTTGAGGTCGACAAACGTTCGAGATTTGGAAAAAAAAACTTGGCTGTTAAATGGATATTTCTAGATCCTTCAAAGGTTTTAGGTTTGTTATAATACCTTTCCTTCCTTTTATTTTTTTTCTCTCTCTTTTTTTTTCTCTCTCTCCCTCTCCCTTTTTTTCACTTTCATTTTCTTTAACTCAGTTTCATTTTTCCTTTTCTCTCTTTCCTCATCTATTCTATCGGTCTCTCTATATCTTTAAACTATGACGCTATGTCTTTCTCTCTCACTTCTTCTGTCTCACTTGTAAACTCGGTGGCTCTGAGAGTTTAGCTACATGTTAAAATGACGTTATACTGACGTCACTGGGACGTACAGAAATTTCTCCCACACAGATTTTTAGCTTATTAACCACGAAATTTAAATGCACCCATGAATCTGTCCCTTGTCTCATCCAGTTTATGGAGCAGTCTTGGCGCTGTGTATTTATGTTGGCGGTAGATTCTGTTTGTTTTCTTTTACATTGTAAACTATCCCACAATAGCCATGAGATCTCTCTCAGCTCACACCCTTCTTTATAACACCATTCATCCTACACAGGTGCAACAATTTACAACCCTTTCGGACCACCACATTTTCAAGACATGAACATTTCAAAATTTATATTCTCATATTATGTTAAATATTTTTTTTTGGTAAAATATCAACACTCAACACTTACAAAATCAGAGTAGGTGTACAGAATTTTTGTTTTGTTCTAATTTTTTTTTTTTTTTTTTTTAAATAAAATAAAATATTGCGTGTTCATAAAGAAACCGAATATTTGAAATATCATTAGAAAAAAAAAATCGTAGGTAATTTAAAAATAATTTCTTGACATATGTAATCTCCTCCCCTATTTTCCACACCCTAAACATTTCTGACCCCACCTTAAAGAACAGAGTATCATATATATGCTTATTTGGCTTATATTCCCTCACGTATACACATAACCGAAAGCGTTGTTGAGGTTTACCACTGGCTAAAATATACAAGAATTCACGTGACCTTATTTTCTCTGACGATCCAGTTCTTTTAGATGCTTAAAGACCAAGAATCGGGCTGAAAGGGGGGGGGGGAATGGTAATTCATAGCCGAGGCGATCAGTATTTGAAATGTCTTGTAAATCCTCTTGCTGCGAACTCCGGTGTTAAAGATCTGATGATAATTAATTTGGTCGATATTGCAGAGAACTTTTCTAATAACTCCGCACCGATGAATGTCGTATCGATTGCATTTCTTGTGAAAACCCACTTCCCGTCATTTTCTACACTAAATTCCTTTTTTAATATAAAAGCATATTCCCTGCATCCTGGAATCTCATTTATTTTCGAATATCAAACTCTTGTTTATCTAATGTATTTGACGCGCGTTTATGTGTCATCCCCCCCCCCCCAACACACACACACACACACACAGCCTGATATAATATATCATGTCAGAACTATTTACAAACACCGGGGAGAGCACATGACGTAATGAGTTCTCCATTTAAAGCTGCGACAAGGATCTAAGAATACTCTCTAAGAACAAACGCTTGCAGGTATTCTCTTTCTGTGATTTCTTCTGTTATCAGCTCTGTATATTTCCGTTTGGAACGGGGGAGGATTTCCCCATTAGTTTCTGGCTGAATGGAGCTCGGAGCGCCGGACAGTGTTTATAAACAGTTTGGGCCCCCAAAATCTAATCTAAGTTTACGGGTATGCCTTAATTATTCCGTTGACATTTTGCAATTTGAAGACTCTCAAAATAGTATACGCGATGACACGAGTTGATGACTCAAATTAAAAGAAAGAAATGAACGCCGTGGGTGGCAGTTGTGTCCAAAAAAAAATTATTTTAAGGAATGTTTTTAAAAAAAATCAATTTTAACTCGTACGTTGTAAACACGTTGTAAAAGTTAAGTCATTTGGAACCAGTGTGCCAATTGTGTGGGGTAACAGCATTATAAATATAACAGTAAGTGTCAGGGCATATGACTTTAAATTACTGCTAAACCGCATTTTACCCCTCCCTTAACGCGTCAAGTTATCAAGTCACCAGAAGTTTTACTGTATAAACTATAAACGAAAAGAAAATCAAAACAATATAAAAAAATCTCGTCGATAATATTCTTCAATAATTTCATTATTGTACATTTTATTTCTTCTTTCTATTACTTTCAATTATATCCTGTCTGTCAGGTAATAAGTTGTATCCAGTTTGTATGCCTCTTTAAAATTCCCTCGCGATGCTGCAAAACAACAGTAAATGTAAAGGTGCTCCATAGAATCAATCATATGTCTATGTGTGCCTATACATATATCAACTGTTAGTTTCAATTTTTGATCACGCATGCTTCTAAAATTGACGTTAGCAAGAACACGTTTCATAACTAGAAATTTGTGTAAATTTTTCCCTTTTAAAGCCGCAGAGCACATTTTCGCTGACGTAAGTGCATCGTTGAGATTTGTTGTGAATAAATGCCATTTCAGAATTTAGTCGAAAAAGCACAAAATTCTTTCCCCTAAACCGTGCCCTTTAAAAACAAATATATTTTTTTAATCTGTTTTTTTTGTGAAACACCAAAGAAACAAAAAAGAATTAAATGACTTCTTCTCACTCGCCCTTCTAATAAGGATGTAGCTGAAATCATCCTCCTAGTGTTTTTTTTTTTTAAACCCTTTATTGTTCTTTTTCCTCTTCAAACTTTACTAAATATTTACACCTGGTCCAGAAGTACGAGGTGGCAGTCAACGAGTCTGTGTGTCAAGTCGGCATCTGCTGAGAAACAGATGCAATAATTAGAGCAGTGGCCGGGGAACTGTTGTAAATACCCCCACCCCCCAAACCAAAGGGGGTTTAAACAAGAGAAATCTTTAAAGGGGCAGGGGGTGGTGTGGGTGAAAATAGCTTTACCAAAATTAAAATTAAATTTGAAGCGTTATTTTAAAAATATATATATATACTGGCAATATTTTTTCTGGTATGTGTATTTGACCCAATGTTATAAGACTCTAGAATTGGTTCCACCCAATACAGTTGACCCAGTGTGTCATCCATTATCCATGGACCACCGTTAGTGGCACCCTGTTCTTGTGGTGACCTGTTCTGATGAAGGCTTGCACCCTTGTATTAATATAAGATGTATCATGATAGCGACTTGATCGAGCTTTCTCAAATGTCTAAATTTTTCATCATGTGAGGTTGTCACCGCCATTGTAAGACAAACTAGACCCCGTGTGATTGGTGAAACAACACAGCATATAAATGCATTATTTAACCCCGAATTTCTTAGATTTGGAAAAAGCTCTACCTTTCATGCCCCAATAAATAATGTAACTTCTGCAACTTTTAAAGTAATAGTTTTCTAAAATAAACCTTTTTATTGTATAATAAGGATTGTATTACTTTATTTATTTTTGTAATGAACCTTTCTAATATAAAGTAAAATTCAAAAATAGTAATTTTAGGGCAGTGGCTTATGTAGTTCTCAAATCCCTGAATTCTAGAGAATTTGAAAGAAATTTCCCCGCGGCATGTGCATATTTACTCTAACAAGTGCAGACATAATGCACCCTCGTTTAAAATAAAATAATTTTAAACTTTTTTATCAGACCTTCCTGGCATGTTTCAAACAAGATAGCCAGAGCCAGATCTTGTCCACTCGGGAAAGAAGTTAAAAGAATTTGGCGCAGTTGCTTCTAGACATGAAGGTTGTATACATATAACACAACCATGGTATTGTGAGCTTTATTAAAATGGGCCATGGAAGATTTAATTTTTGCCTATAAATACATATGCCTTAAAAATTGTAAGAAGAATTTGCAAAGAAAAAAATACTTAAATGATATTTGCGGTTTCGAGGCAGACAGACAAAGAGACAAATAGACGGATAGACTGGCAGAAACAAGATAGGCAGACAAAAGGATGGATTGATAGATGGTTGGATAAATAAATGGATGGATTGGCGGATAGATAGATGGATAGGTTAAATACGTTTTAATATTAAAATTTACTCTCTGGTTTGCATTCAGCTTGAAAAATAATTTCTTATCTTTGAATTTTTATTTTCAACCATAATGTCACTTCTTTTTTAAACTACATGAAAGATTATGATATATGGCAGCGATACAGCTTTACTGATATCTGAAAGCAAGTTTATTTATCATCTGCCTTTCGTGGAATAAAAGATTCTACGGTCTGTAGAATAAATGCAGTTCAATTTTTGATAGAACTAACAGCTCGATGAAAGATACGCGCCCCATACTTCTCATATCTCCACGGATCACATTCCCTCGATGCATCCAAAATGCCAACAGGCCAGGTTATAATTGTTTTACCAAAATTCCAAGAGCGCTCAGCAAGAGCCGCAGTGACATCTGTGAGACTCAAGGGGACTGATCTCTTCAACAGAATCAATATTTGAGTAGGAGCGGGTGATAGGGAAGGTTAGGAGTTATCGGTGGGTAAATCTATTTAGTTAGCATCTCTTGAGACAGAAGTCATTTCCATATCAAAAGACATTTTTCAAAGTTTATTCGAAGATGTTCATTTAATTTGCTTTCAAAGGTACGTGGTGTTTTTTGGAAATCATTGCAGGTTTCCCCCACCCCTTTAAAGTTGCATTTCTTTTGACATTTAAATTATTCCACGGCATTTTAGACTAATAACAATTTGTGAAGAATGTACCCGTAAATTTTTATATACTTTTAGATGTAAGCTTTTATCTCATTTTAAAAATAAATAAATAAAGTCTTAAGCCTTCATCGTTGCAAAGATTAAGACTTAGCGTCCTAAACCGGTTCATCGCCCATGAAAAGACAACAGACTTTCGCGATCAGAAGTTCACATGGGACCTCCGCATTAAATTTTAAATTTTCTTGCCCTCCTATAGATTAAATAATTTGACACATTTAAAACTAAAGCATAATACAACTTAAACGAAAAGAAATCTTGTTTTTAAAAAAAGTAAATAATATTGCAATTGTATTACAGTAATTTGCATAAAAATTAATATATTGTAATTAATAATTTTTTAATAGTTTTATCAATTTTAAAATTTTAAACTTTTAGAATATATTGTGCATTTTTTAAATTCGAAATACTTGACGACTACATTTGTACAATACTTACATGGATTATATAAATTTTAAGGAAAAAAACACACACACCCGCATAATTTTTTCTTCTCTTAAAGCGTTTAAACGCGTTCTCTAAGGCAAGCATTTAAAAACCATTATTTTCTCACACCTGGGAACGCTTGCTAGCACTTTTGTTTTGATTTTTATATGGCAAATCTGTTTACTTTGGACCATGTGATCCACAAGATTCACACGTGCGCATATTCAGTGAAATGTTGATAGGCCATTTTGGCATCTCGTTATTAAGCTAATCTTTGTCCCTATTTCATCATGTCGCTTACATCATCTTTGTTGTATCTATCGCTAACTCTGTGTATCTCAACACATCGGTCATATTTTCGTGCTGCACACACGAGAGACTCGGCCCATCGGTCAATTGTGGACCTCTGACTCAAACGTTGCGAAGAGGTGTGCGTTCAATGGGGGTTTGTGGGTACGGTTTGTGAGTACGGTTTGTGGGTTTGGTTTGTGGGTTTGGTTTGTGGATTTGGTTTGGGGTATGGTTTTGGGGTACGGTTTGTGGGTTTGGTTTGTGTGTATGGTTTGTGGATATGGTTTGTGGGTATGGTTTTTGGATATGGTTTGTGGGTTTACTTTGTGTGTATGGTTTGTGGGTACGGTTTGTGTGTTTGGTTTGCGGGTATGGTTTGTAGGTTTATTTTGTGGGTTTGATTTGTGGGTATGGTTTGTAGGTTTATTTTGTGGGTTTGATGTGTGGGTATGGTTTGTATGTATGGTTTGTAGGTATTTGTAGGTATGGTGTGTAGGTATGATTTGTAGGTTTGGTTTGTGGGTATGGTTTGTAGGTATGGTTTTTTCTGGTTTGTAGGTATGGCTTTTTCTGGTTTGTAAGTATGGTTTGTGTGTTTGGTTTATGGGTATGATTTGTGGGTTTGGTTGGTTGTATGGTTTGTAGGTATAGTTTATGGGTATGGTTGTTTAATGGGGGGGCGCGGTGGTCTAAGGCCTCCGGGGAATTTTGCTAACCACACAATCCCCTGCTCGCTAGAGGACACTGTAACTTGTGAACGCTACTTCGTTTGCCCCCATGGACCTTCATGGTCTGTAAGGGATCAATTTTAAAAAATAAATGGTTTGTTCAACTACCCCGTAATTTGTTTACTCACCTATCGGTTCCTTACAAGGTATATCGAAGCCTTTTGAATTGTTTCAATACATGTATAAGACATGGGGTTATTGTATGTCTTGAAGTTTAAACCAGTGGCTTAGCTAGGGATTTGGGGGCCCTCGGGGCTTAGACACTTTGGGGGGGGGGCGATCATTTTGACTGATGGCGTAATAGATAATATTTAATGTAAAAAATATTTTCAGACACTCCTCAAGTGGGGGCCCGGGGGGACTTTCAAATTTAGACCCCCTCCCCCAGCTACGCCACTGATTTAAACACTAAAGCTATTCTGAAACAAGATTTTGCCAGAATGGGACGAAGGATGTTATACTATTTAAAATATTAAAAAGATTGGCAAGCTAGAAAATTCAGAAAATGTACGTTTTAAAAGAATACATTCAATGAGTTTAAGGCGAATTTCACAATTATTCCGGTATCTAATCACTACTATTCTTTCTACGGTATGCAGCTTTTTCGTCCTGAAAAGTCTAGGGACCACTGGAAGCAGAAAAAAATCAAGTCACCGACAACCTAAATTTGTGGCATTGTTAAATTCCCTTCCTATAAAAACACTAGGAGCTCCTCCCATTAACCGTAACCTAATAGGGCGTCACCCGATATTTATGTAACATTACACGTTGTCACAACGGCCACAGAGATTGTTTCATTTAGCATGTCATACAAAAATGGCGTTGTCAAATTGCAACAGCTGTCAGGAAAGAAAGAAAAAAAAACTTAAGAAAGGAAAAAAACAAGGAAATACTAAAAATTAATATAATTCAGTATCTTGTACAATATATAAATGGTTTTAGCTTAGCTAGCGTTAGTTTTACCCGCAGTAAGACATGAATTTATTCACCCTAATTCACACGCACACACTCATACATAAGTTAGGCATTAGGACAGAGAAGTAACCTCTTC
Source organism: Radix auricularia (assembly GCA_002072015.1). Classification (NCBI taxonomy): domain Eukaryota; kingdom Metazoa; phylum Mollusca; class Gastropoda; family Lymnaeidae; genus Radix; species Radix auricularia. The sequence goes on along the minus strand of MUZC01004528.1, from coordinate 211,422 downwards.
GAGCGTCTGCAACATAGAATATCTTTCTCTCTTTGACTTTGAATTGCGCGTAACTTGTCTGATCATAATCAGAGACAATATGACACACATGTGAATGCTATACAAGAAAGCATACTTATGGAATATGTGCAAACCGCTCGCTTTGTTAACTTCTTTGTCCTAATGTTGAACTTGTGTGTGTTGTGTGGATTACGGAGAAAAAGTTATAATCCTACTCCGGGTACCATTAACGTTTGAGACAAAATTCACAAGTGTTTCATATTGTTCCAGTATATTCACAACTCAAAATCATAGAGAGCCACACATCCTGTCATTATTCCGTTCAAAATTTCATCGCCGTGCTCAAATTCAAATATATTTTCCATTTAAGTAACATGGGCTCGAAATTCGGTACGTTTGCACCTAAACTTTAAAAAAAAAAATATTTAATCTAACTATTGAAATTCTGCAAAGTTTATTTAAGCCAAAGACACGTTTCTATCCCTGTCTCATTAAAATCCTGAAAAGGTCTTCCAAATAGGGCTTTAATATGGTGTATAGCAGGTCTCTTTATTTTATTATCTTGTTTTCGTGTCATTTCTTGTTCAAAGTCCAATAAGGTATTTAAATTCCATCTTCCAGTTTCTTATTATGACTCCACGCCCTGATCGCCTTTCAGGACCCCCGAAGGGTCACGCTGTGATTTCTTTACAACAAGTCGAACCGTTATGATATCACTAGGGGGGTCTATCAAACGTATCTTGATTTACTATCAAATTTATCTTGACATATCCCTAACACGATAATATAAACAAATGCATCCTTCTAACGAGCGATGGCAGGCTGTGGTCCCGTGAGCTCACAAACAATTTCTCACATTAACAGCCGAATGCGCCTTTCAGACATGCACATTACCCGCATTCACAAATAAACATGCGCGTTCTCTTCATGTTTTAACAAAGCAAGTGGTTCTCCCCCTTTTCTGACTCACGGGGCAAATGCAGTTTATGCACCTGGATGGCGGACCATAAATTGATACTTGCAGAAAAATAGGTAGCAAAATACCCTGCTCTTTACCATTTTTTTTCTTCAGATTTTCCCTTAAACCGGGTTTGTTTTTTTATTATTTAATAGATGTCATTTCGGTCACTTTATGTGAAGATTTTGCTTGCTCTTGTTACAATCATTTAAGAAGTTTATACATAGAAAAACTCGTCATTTGTGTTGCTGTTGCTTTTATGTTATTATTTTGTGCCCAAAAACCAAACATGAATATTTGAAAAAAAAAACTTTAATGCCTTTGTCCGATCATTATGATAGAAGTTAGTAGATCTAAATCATGCTAAATATTTTGCGTCAAAAGCTTTTTTTTTTAAGTATAACCAAATTTCAATTAGATTTTTTTTTAAACTTTGAAAGGAGTTGAACACACCTTGAAGAATTCGAATAATCTTTAATTGAAAACTCGTATAATTCACACAAGTAAATCTACTTCGGTCACGTCACAGTGAAGTTTCCCAAGTAACTAGTGTACAGTGGACCACATTATGAGAATCACTCACTCTAACAACATGCAATGTGCTCCTATTTAAAGGGGCGTTGGGATCCCCTCAGGAAGAGCAGGAATAATGCGTTCAAGATGGCATATTTCTAAAAGCAAGTCAAGGTACCCGAAGCAATGATGAAGTTACACTTATTTTTTTTTTAAAAATGCCTTGGCTGTTCCTTTTGAAAAATTGAGCTGGAACCAAATAATGCTTTTGAATTTGTGGCTAAAGAAGAATGTGCAAATATTTCTACTTATTTTATATTTTAAAACATCGTAGATTCCATGCAAAGGATTCCAATTTGTGCAGGGTGATGATTTTCTATATAGTCTACAGATTATTAATTCAATTTTCAAATTTGCAATTCCATCTAATAATTGTCTCTATTCTGATTTGGATAGTCTCGCTATAACTTGATAATGTTATGCGTCGTCTGTTAAAACTAGCACACAAAAAAACGCTAATCAAATGCGCAATGATCGCCTCTCTTCTAGCGCAGCTATCTACGCTGTTGAATTTCTCGAATTTTTCAGCTGTTTTCCATCCAGGCTTAATGCAGTCTTTATTTCTCCAACATGCAGGTATATTTAGAGGTGATTGTGTTTTTATGCGTGTTGGAGTTGATAAAACGTGGCCATGTGCTCACCAAATGGACGAATCCATGGATATATGGAATGTTTCACAGGAACCTCTCACCCCATCCGCCTTTTGTCTGACGCTAATTTTGGGCCCTTGTCCGATTCACTTCTGGAAATGTTGCTTCTCTCACGCCCCTTGCCTCTTCTCAAGACCCTGCCCCCCCCCCCCCCCATCTTGCTTTAAAGACGATTGGTTGATAATAATTCCCTCCCCTAGATCCCTAACTGATTAAAGAGGATGCTTGCTTGTGTAGCCGTTGTTTGATAAGCAAAGCTAAATAAAATAATCTGCTCAATCGACTAGAATTTTGGCGAACTTCAACAAGGAAAAGATCCAGATATAGCTCCAAGCACCCCGCCCATGGAGATGATGGCGAGAACTTCTATTTCTGAGAGAAAGAGAGAGGGGGGACGGTGAGAGAGCGAGAGAGAGAAAGGGAGAGACAGAGGTAGAGAGAGGTAGGAAGAGAGAGAGGTAGGAAGAGAGAGAGGTAGGAAGAGAGAGGGGAAGAGAGAGCGATTGTAAGAGAGTGACAAACACAGAGAGAGAGAAACAGACAGAGACAGAGAGAGTTAGGGAGATAGAGATAGTAAGCAAGAGAGAGAGAGAGAAAGAGAGAGAGAGAGAGAAAAGTATCTTAACCGAGTCATCAGCTCACAGGGTCACACAAACGTAACTTACATGTAAGAGAAGAAAGGAAACGCCCGATGTGAAGACTAGATCATCGCAGATCGGATGTGGAACTTTTACAGTTAAAATAAATAGAAAGAATTGCGTGAGCGGGCCATTAGTCATTGCATCTGGATATAAAATGTTGTCACGTTGAAGCGTTAAGCCATTTTGCACGTGCTGCTAAATGTGTGCTTGTTTATGTGCATGCTGCAGCTTGCTACCGAATCATGATACGCATGGCAGACACCGGATTGAAAATGTTTTACGTCTGTTCAGTCTCATCTCAAAGTTTGTTTCGAGATCACAATAGGTAAACTAACCGTTCTGTCCATCAGCTTCTGATTGTCAGTGTGCTGTAACTCGCAATTCTTGGACCTGAATGCAGACTGTCGGAGATCTTGCTATTAATATTATTATTGTACTCTTTTTAAATATTTGGCCTTGTCATTTCCTTTTTTTCTATATTTGATTGAATCTTTGACTTCCATTCTGACCAACTTCCTGTTCGTCATTTCAAATGTAATTTTATCAACTTACATTTTCCCCATGGCAAATTCATATTTGTACGATTTTCAGGTCGCATTAACCTTCAGTTAATCCAGCGACTCAAATTCTCAATCTCCATTTTTTTCTCATGGCCTCTTTGATGTTAGTTGGACCTGAAACCGTCTACACGTCTAAATAATTTACGACAGTGACTTCCGTTTACCCTTAAGTGACCACTGACTTTTCACGAGTATGAGATTCATGGGGTGCTTGACGATTTGTTAGACAAATAATTCTACCTGATTTTTTGATATAATATTGCGTCACACAAGACTAAATTATGGTACTATTGTTAACAGAATTATTGATAAACATTCTTTTCAATGAACGAATTAAAGCTCATAGACTGAGAAAAACTTTGAGGTTGTTACAATTGTAATATATAGAATACGATGTTCTCAAAACGAAGACGTTTTATTGGTGCTTAGCGCCCAATCCCAATGATTTCACTCTTCAGTTGGAAATAAATTAATAAAACCAATGTCACGATGTCAATGTCTTTCAGGTTTTATATATGAGTTCTTTGGTGCCTGTTGCTTTTTCATTTATATGACTCTAAGAGTTAACCTATTGAATGAGTGGTAGCGCGCTCGACTGGCGTATCGATGGTCACGAGTTCGAATCCACGCGAAGGCAAGGATTTGTTCCCGGGGCCTGAGGAGTCCCCGAGTCACCCAGCTTTGAATGGGTACCTAACTAGACAATAGTTATGCGGCTGGGTAATGCGTGGAACCCTTATAGCCGTGGCCTGTGACCGCTACATCACTTGCCAACAGATCATCTGTCATGGTCTGTGGACGCAAGTATCTTCTGCATAGAAGGAGCGTCTGTATATCTAAGATATGATATTACATTTGAAAGAAAAAAAGCTTCTTATTCTTCTTTTTAATTTTTTTCTTAAATCAAATATTTATTATATTTTTAGATGATAGACACATTGTCAAATAATACAGTAAGTTGATTGGTCCCTTGATACAAAAGCATATTTTCGAAATTCATTTACAACTAAAAATAGAGCAAATGAAAAATCTGGGATTTAGTTTTAACTGATTGGATAACTGACCATTTTGTTCTAAGGAAATTATACAGTTTGACTTATTCTTTAAACATTAAAAAAAAGGGTTTATGGAATAAAATCTGTTAATTCGAGTGAATGGGTGGGAAAACTAAGAAACTCGGTTAATGAATAATTCGCCATAAACCAAACCTGTGTTTTTATGTGTTCCCCTTTTCCTTTGAATTTCAGCAAGTAAAAGCTATCTTAAATTTTCCGAAACAGGGCTTTTTTTTTAAATTCTTAAAATAGATTTTTTATGGCCATACACCTAAATAAACGAGCTATTTTAAAATGTTTGTTTTTCGTCAAACCCTCAGCCC
>MUZC01004528.1:185801-206616 GCA_002072015.1 Radix auricularia | reverse complement strand
CCTTTTTTTTTTTTTTTTTTTTTACGGTGTCATTCCCCACGCACTTCTTTATCTTGGCATGTTAAGTACTCACTCAATTTCTCCGGTTTGCCTAGAGCCACCCGTCTCGCTCTGGGACAGCTACCTTTATTATTACGGGGAGCCCCCATCTGGCTTTCAGTAACGGCGACCTACGCTATGAGAGGAGAAACGCGAACGGTTTTATAACCTTTTGTGTGTAAACGCGGTTGGGTTTTTTTTCTTTTACTGATGCTCGGAGACGAGATTCGCCGCATTATCATCGAAAGTACTGGAAAGTAATCCGCAAAACAGTGGCGGCTAGAAATGGCGCTACCTCAATGGCGGCGGCTGCGGGAGAAATTCCCAACTTGGAACATTTCTTGACGAAACAACCGGCTCCAAGTACAATAGTGAGTCGATATTATAATTTATTTAATATCCAACTCCTTTTGTACCACCAGTATATTCCAAGATTTTGAAATGTCAGTAATTAAAAAAGAAGAAAAGAAAAAAAAAACTTTTTTACTATAAATTCTTTATATACGAGACATAACTAAAAGAATTTTCTTTATAATACGCATTCCACGTCATGAAATTTTTTAAAATTAATAATGTCTCAAATATACAAAGGATTTATTTTAAAAGAAAACAACTAAAAACTATTTAAAAAAAAAAAATATGTCTGCCTGCTAGATTTCAGCTTGATTTGATCAAGAGAAAAGGGTTATAAATCATGTTTAACAAAGTGCGCACCGCGGGACAGATTAGCTATTAATAACATTTTCATTAACAGATCGGGAATGTATTTTTTAAAAGTATCGTCAATATAATAATAAGCAGCGCACAGCACGAGAGGAAGGATAAAAAAAATCGAGCAATATAATACACACCGTGACACTCTAGCACAGAAACTAACATGCCAAATAGAAATAAATAGAGACAATCTAAAAATTCATTTATTTCATTACAGTACATTCGATCGATCAGAAATTTTGATACATGAATTTTATCATTGGCTCCAGTCTGCCTGCAAAATTTCAACTCGCTAGCTTACGATGAAGTGGGTTGAAAATCAATCCAAAGTTTTTTCGGCAAGCAAGCAGACGTCTCAAGTTATACAAAGGATTTAATTTAAAAAACCCGTAAATTAAAAAAATCATGTTAAGCCTGGTCCCTATTGGAACTCAGGACGTGTTAGCGCATTTTCGTATTATGTATCAGTACTTATGTTAGATATCAGCATTATGTAGTTATCAGTAATTGTGTTTAGATTTTAGACATATTTTTATGAATTTTCTTGTGTAATGAATATACCTGACATTTTTTTAATTTAAAAGTCATTTCTTTACATTTTAAAAATTTTTATTTTCTCTTTAATCTAACTACAAGTCACCACAAATGATGACGTAAAACTCTCTAAACTTTTACACATATTCTAATGAAGTAAAAAAAAAAAAAAAAAAAAAAAAAAAAAACCTAATTCTTTTGCACGCCTTCGCACCACTCTTGAATGCTTGAAAAATGATGTATTCGACTTCCGGCAACGGCGGCCGTTCCCTGCGCCAGTGTTACCTCTCGATTCGCAAAGTTTTTTGGTAGTTTTAACGGGTTTTTTTAACGGATCGAGTAACTGAGTGTTGATGCACAAATGGCAGGCCAGGACATACAAAAAACATATATACATCATGGGTCTAAGACTTATGGATGCTGTGATCAAAGGTGATGACAGACGGACAAAACGGGTGCAATAGCGCATTCGACTTCTCGAAAATGCGCTAAAAAACAAAAAAAAAACAAGTTATTTACTATAAATCCTTTATATATGAGACATAACTATAAGGATGTTAATTATAATACGCAGGGCAAAACAATCGGAAAATACAAAATTATAGTTATGTCTCGTAAAACATGTTTAATATAATGCACACCAATCGTAACATATTTCTAAAAAGTATTGTCAATATAATTATAATGCGCACCTTATTGTGTGACAGCAAAGATGATGAACATAATACGCACAACGACACGGTCGACACTCTATCTCAAAATTAGCATGATACATAGAAATAAATAAAAATAATTTAAAAATTCAATTATTAAATTACAGTACATTCGATCAATCTGAAATTTTGATACATCATTTTTATGATCGGCACGAGTCTGCCGGCAAAATTTCAGCTCGCTAGCTTACGAGGAAGTGGGTTAAAAATAGATCAAAAGTTTTTTCAACAAGGGCTCAGACTCTACAAGTTAAAATAAAGGATTTCAAACTTAAGAAAATATTACGTACTGAATTCGATTCTATCATGTTTTAGAACATAATCTCATTAAATTATGTTAGTATGAATTTCAACTGAGATTGTTTTGCTAGCGGTACGTTACTTAGAGGCATATTTAACTTTGTGATTTGACAATGTGAATACAAAAAGCTGGTGTGGATGGGGAAATAACTATATCTTTATATTAGAAATTTGAATGAGTACTTCAAGATGAATTGTTGACATGCGTGTAAAGTTGCCATGATTTGCGTGTGAGGCTGAAATGCTAATTAGATTGAAAGCCATGACATAACTCATTCACTTACCGTGCAACCATTACATTTACAGAAGTGGTGCAAGAAATGAAATTATGTTCTATACCCACTCGATAAACAATTTAAGCCTTGATGCCTTTCCCTTCTTATTATTCTGCCGTTCAACAGTTTTCCCCCCTGTAAACACTTACCCTTTAAAGGGCAATCAAAAAGACATTTTAAAAAATTATTTTAAGACCGCGTTTCATTAATAAATAGACTGAAAAGCCAGCAATCGTGATTTAGGCACTATTTATGATGGGTGTGCCTGGAAGTCTTCAACAACACTTGCAGCTAAGGGGCCGTCCAAAAATGACGTCAAGCGATTGTGGTCAATTTTTACCCCCCCCCCCTCGTAACACTTTGTTACAAAAACTTAGTACCCCCACCTCCAATAATAATACGTCACACATATGTGACCCCCTTCCCCCAAAGCACTATTTTCTATTTCAAAACGAGCATGTTTCAAATCACTTTATTGTAGGGCAGCGGAAATTACCGATTAATTTCTCGATTAATCGGTAAATTATTTTATCGATTAAAATTATTTTAATCGATAAAATAATATATTAAAATAAAAGAAATGATTTGTTGTTTTTTTTAAATCGATTTATTAATAAATAATTAATAATAGTTTTTTTTGGTGTTTTTTTAGTTTTTTTTTTACGTACAGACTTCTCCGTTGATGGTGTAGTATAGTCTAAACTTTAAAATAACCTATTTTATAAGGACAATGATATAAAAAAACACATTGTTTTTAATTATTTAGCAATAACAAAATTTAAATTCATACATTTTATATTGAACTACCTATATTTAAATATATCTACCAACAATGTTATATATTTTAAATTAAATTAAATTGAATTAAATACCTAAGTTATTGGCATTTTAAAAAAGTGATTATTAGGTCTTAGAAAAAAATCATAACTTTTGAACCACTTGGGATAATAAGATGATTTTTATCTTTTTGTTAATCATCAATTAATGTCTATATGGCTGTATTACTTTTATATTTTAAAATTAATTAGAAATTTTCATTCAAGTGCCTAAACTTTAATACGTTATTTAACTTATTTTCATTAACTATGTTTTTAAAATAACTTAATAAAAATATCAATTGCCTGTTTTTATTACTTCCCTTGAAATTTTCAGTTTAATGACGTCATACATCTTTATTTTTAGCCTTAACAAAATTATCGATTAATTAATCGGTAATTTTTCAAAAGTTAACGATTAAATTTAATTTAATCGATAACAGCCCTACTTTATTGTCATTTCAGTATGTATATATTGCAAGGTTGCACTCTAATATCATAACACGCGTGAATCCGTGTAAAACTTCATAAAAGAAATAGTAAGAAATGGAATATTTAAAAAGAACTTTGACTTAAAAGTAGCGTGTTTTGACGGACGTCACAATTCTTCAACCCCCCTCCCCCTCGTCACACGTTGTCACAAATGTGGGACCCCCCCCCCTAGGTGCGTGACGCCATTAAGTAAGTTAAAACAAGTGCACTTTTTAAAGTTATTCTTTTCTCGAATACGATGGATCTACTGTTCCACAATTTTCTAGACTCCCTGGTTGGCTAATCACGTGTTTGATAGGCTTATCCCATTACCATCCGTTCTCAAATATTCAGACAGATAGACAGATATTAATAGTATAATAATAATACCAATAATAATAATAAATTGATAATTTATATTGCGCTGTATCCTTGCAAGTAGCCGAGCTCACAGCGCTTTCCATGAAGATAATAAAATACATATATAAATTAAGTAAACATTCATCTCACAATAAACACATTAAGGACAATACGTTTATACATCAGCTACGTTAATAATTAAAAAGAAATATTGTTTCATCAATTTTGGATGTAAATTTTTAAAATATGCGTCTTAAGTGCAGTCTTAAATGACTTGGTAGTTGAAATACAACGGATGTGTTATGGTAGAGAATGACCTTTCACCAAATGTTTTAGATCGTGTTTTAGGAACCACAGAGAATGCGTTTGTCTGCAGAAGAGCGTAGCTGACGACTCGGTGAGTAGACTGACATAAGTTCAGTAAGATAGGAAGGGCATGAGTCAGAAAAGAAGTTGTGACAGAGAACAGCCAGTTGGTAATCCTTTCGGGCCTGTATGGGTAGTTTTTCAATGCATTGTATTTGCGCACCTGACAGAAGAGAATTGCAGTAATCAATACACGCTAGAACAATAGCACAGACTAGAGTTTTTTCTTGCACTAACTGTTGAGTAATGACGGATTGAGCTGATCTGACGAATGGCAGTATAGGCAGAGCGACAGGTGTGATTGATGAAGTTGTTGGTAGACATGTTGTCAGAAATAATGTAGCCCTGATTCCTAGTCGATGTTTTTAACAGTATATCAGAACTAGCCACCTCGAATTAAATTTCGGAAGAGATAAAGTACTGCGTGATTTATTGTTACAGAATAGGAGTGTTTCTGTCTTATTATCATTTAGTTTGAGCTTGCTGAAAATCATCCAAGATTTTACCTCACTAATAAACCCCTGCATCAATTGGACAGTGAAGTCTATATCAGAGGGATCAGTGTGAGTGTAAAGTTGCGTATCATCTGCAAATGATTGGCTTTTAACTGAATACTTTTCGAGCAGTAGAAGTATTAGCCTTGCATACAGTACAAAAAGTACTGGACCCAAAACGGAGCCCTGAGGCACATTATAAACCAAGTCAGCTCTATGAGAGATACAACCATCTGCTGATACCATTCGTGATCTGTTACATAAGTATGATTGAAACCAAGCCAGAACTGAGCCAGAAATTCCAAAAAAATTGCAAAGCAGCACTTTGATCTAAGAGGACCAATATAGAGATTATCCAACTGTCTAGTGCGAGTAGGAGGCTATCATATCCAGCTTCTGATATGGATGTCTCAAATTTTTTAAATGAAAGCTATGAACACGTATATTAATTTCTTAAAAATGAATGCCAGCGCAAGATGCTGCTCGGTTTCCAAAGTGCTTTTAATCTTTAGCCTTAACCTCTTGGGGGCTAGGGATATTTTTTTTTCGCTTCGTCTAGAACCACCAGCGAGTTGAATGCAAAACAATAAGTCATGCTTGAACGCTTCAAGGGAGGGAAGAGATAGTAGGAAAGATAAGAGTGTTTTTGGTTGTTTTCAAGTATTGCAGCTCTCCGCCAAAATAAAAAAAACAACGGGAAATGGGTAACATCAAATTCCAAGATGTGACCTAGACAGACGGACAAATAAGAAGACCAGTAAATATAGAATAGGTTTTAAAAAATAATTTAATATATATATTTTTTTTTTTTTACAGTAATACATTATGCCGGCATATTTCTTTTTGATGACGATCCATATTTTTTTCGACCATTCAACTTACATCTAACTGAACGTCAGATTTGTATTTCCTTTCGCTGCTATGCTGCCCCCACCCACCCACGTCTCGCTCCTCCCGACAAGGGCATACCAGTATGGCGGACCGCTGACGTGACATCTAGACAAAAGCCGTGTTGGTTACAACGAAATGGATAGGAGCGACACCGCTTTGAGATAACACCACACCGTGTGTCTGCTTGTCTTCAAGAGATGTTGTCTCCCCACTCGGCTGAAGAAGCTACACGCTGAAAGAGTTCCAGTTGGGCCCCGGCGGTTCTCCTCTGATCTCCCAGTACTCATGGAAACATCGGGGCGGGGGTGGTGGTGTTGTTAGATAGTAGCCGATGAACATCGCCAACAACCACAGGTGGGCGACTCCAGGTTTCTTACCTGTGCGTATCACACCTTGAACTCGAGTGCCATCTGTAGACAAACTATTGTTATTTGGTGTGGAGTGTTGGGGTTGGGGTGGGGGCAGTGGTTCTCAAAATATTATATTAATCCCGTCAAAATATTCAAGTTCAGGTCTTGATATTATTATTATTTTTTAATAAATTAATTTTTCCAGTTTTACAACAGGCCCATGCATGATCTTTTTTACATCCGGACAAAATTCGCAATAGTTATTAGTAAAACTTTTGCGTATCAGTCTCGTGATGATTCATTACATTGAGAGGAAACATGTTCGAAGCAAACAGCATATTGAACATTTCTAAGTGAAAATATTACCAATGAAGGCCTATAGTAATGAAAACAGGTACTTTCAAATGTAGACAAATGATAGGTCTGTAAGAGACCACAATGAATCACGGAGGGTACACAATCATGGGAAAAAAAATAGATTTGTTCTTTGTTTAGATAACTGTTATCAAAGACAAAATTAGATTTGTTCTTTGTTTAGATAACTGTTATCAAAGACAAAATTAGATTTGTTCTTTGTTTAGATAACTGTAATCAAAGACAAAATTAGATTTGTTCTTTGTTTAGATAACTGTTATCAAAGACAAAATTAGATTTGTTCTTTGTTTAGATAAGTGTTATCAAAGACAAAATTAGATGTGTTCTTTGTTTAGATAAGTGTTATCAAAGACAAAATTAGATTTGTTCTTTGTTTAGATAACTGTTATCAAAGACAAAATTAGATTTGTTCTTTGTTTAGATAACTGTTATCAAAGACAAAATTAGATGTGTTCTTTGTTTAGATAACTGTTATCAAAGACAAAATTAGATTTGTTCGCTATTCAGATGACTGTTATGAAAGAAAAAATTGGACAAATAATTTTGCAGCTTAAGTTGATTCACGTGAGCAGTTCAGATGGAGCATGAAAAAAAACATGTCTGCTCTTAGTATTAGTATTTGAATTATATGTAATTTAAAATCAACAGTTAACGCGCTAACTTCTGATACAGCAAGGGGTTTGATTGGCTAATGTGTCCTTACAGAAAGGGGTTTGATTGGCTAAATATGTCCTTACAGTAGTGCTCCTCAATTATTTTCTGGCATGCCCTCCAGAAAGAAGAACAACATTTCATCCCCCCGCAATCCCTCGCGAGTGTAAATAGTTTTATTTGCCTATTAAATTGTTATAAGTACAACTATGCTGAGGTCAAACGAGCCCCCATGACGAAGCCTCGCGTCCCCACAGTGGCGCGCCCCACTATTTGAGAACCACTGCCTTACAGCAAGGGGTTTGAATGGCTGAATGTGTCCTTACAACAAGGGGTTTGAATGGCTGAATGTGTCCTTACAGCAAGGCGTTTGAATGGCTGAATGTGTCCTTACAGCAAGGGGTTTGAATGGCTGAATGTGTCCTTACAGCAAGGGGTTTGAATGGCTGAATGTGTCCTTACAGCAATGGGTTTGATTGGCTGAATGTGTCCTTACAGCAAGGCGTTTGAATGGCTGAATGTGTCCTTACAGCAATGGGTTTGATTGGCTGAATGTGCCCTGTTAATAATGTTATGTAAGCTTTCAATTACTAATCCTTTCTTTAATGTAGTTATAAAAAACTGAGTGGAATATATTTTACAACAAAGTAAAGGTCCTAATTGTTCTAGTATAAAAAACATAATTTTCATTTTAAGGCTGCTTTGGTTTGATAAGTTGCTGTAAGTGTTGTATGACTTTGTTCAAAAGGCGAGACATTACCATAAGAATCTTTAACTTATTTATTTTTAGCAATGTGATTGTCATCCTGGACTGTCATACTCCGTTTGTATTAGATTGTCATAGTATACGGTCGCACTTATATGTCATATATGAAAGCACTACATGACCGTCTTAATGGACTGTGGTTACTGAACTGTTATATACTCTGCCGTCACAATAGATTGTCTTACATGTCATATTTGACAAAACATAATAATAAGAAGAGACAAGATTTTTGGTTGTTTCAGTTATATTTCTGAGGAATTTTTTCATGTGTGCAAGATAAATTATGATTTGAGAAGTGTGACTTCCTTCAGCTTAATATTTAATTCCCTGATGCAATTAATTTTTTTTTTTTTTTTTTTTTTTTTTTTTTTTTAAATGTGATGAAAGATTTAGACTATATTAAATATAGTTTTTTAAGCGTTCAGGGTGAAATATGACAACATGTTTGGGAATGACTTAGTTCATGAGTTAAATTAAAAATGAAAACACTGAACGGTTAGATCACCGAATAACTTTATTGCGTCTAATGCAGCTGTACTTAGGAAAAGTTCAAAGGCGGTGTTCGTGATTGACATACCCGCACTATCTGCCCGGCTATTATCTATCCGTAATCATTACGATGTTGTTGTTTTTATTCTGAATATGAACTTGAAAAAAAAAAGTAAAAAAAATTTAATGGTGTCTAACGCCAAACATGAATTTTACATTCACTTGGAGGGCTTAGAAAGTAAAAAGCGCCTAAAAATTCACCGAAAATCTTGTTTTGGAACGGGTTCATGATAAAAAAAATAAACTCATTTATATATTTAGAAGTGCACCTGGTGAATTTCAGTCGGCTCTCTGAAGCGAGATGTGACATTGGTTAGATGCTTCGGTTAGATTAAAACATCAGAACCGATAACTTTCTGTCAAACTTGGTTGTTTTGAACTTTAAAAAATGCGAACTTGTCAAAATATGCGAGGTAAGATGCTTTCAATATGTTGTTGTTTTTTAAAAAAATAAGGTTGTACCAGTGATTCTCAGCTCTGGCAACTTAGATTCAGTCTTTTGAATTTTTAAAACACGTACACATATAAATTTATAAATTCCATAGACGGATGTTTCAAGTGACATTAACCCCTTTTGAGACCATGACAGCCTATGGAGCAAGAGAAGTAGCGTTTGCCTTTGTTCGACAGTTGAGCACGCTACCGCTAGACCACCATGCCCCTCTTGTTCCTGTCAGTCTAACCTTTAACCTGTTTACGTCTTTTCCATTTACTTATTTATAAGCCTGATTGCAGTCTCACCACCATTTTTTAAAATTATTTTACAAATGGCTTTTTTTTAATTTTAAATTTTTCTTAATTTTTTATATTATTGTTGAGATTATGTTTTCACTCTTACTGATCAAGAGTTGATATATGTATAAAGTTTTGTTAGTCCTCCCCCGTCCCTCGACTTAACAGCGTTGCCACTCAATGAAAGACGAACTGTTATAACATTCTCCAGAAGCCAGCTAATGAGATTAAATTTCAGACAGTGCTGCTAATAGGTCCGCGTGTAGCCAACTTAGTGGCAGAGTTAATGCGGTGTCAATGGCTTTGCCTGCAATAAAAATTACTTTAACGGTCTCGGGGTTATGTTTCATGGGTGTGTCACATGATATTAAAAGTTCTATTTTTGGTATTCCACACCAGAATTTATTTTTATATCTTTTTTAAAAAAATGTTGGTTTCAGACTTTAAAAAATTAGGTGGAGGGGTGGGGGTGGGAATTGTTTCATGGAATATCTATCTTTAAAAAAGAGCGAACACGTGATAAATTATCTGGCTATTTTGTAGAGGTAAAGATTTGGACAAATCAAATGACAATTGTTAGATAGTTTATATTTTAAGTGGTCAAACTTGAATAATTATGAATCCAAATAAATGTAATGAGTTTTAATTTACGGTTTTGTATTAATTTAGTAGATTTTACTTATGAAAACCTAGGGAAAAAATAGAGTTGCTATAAAATTGTTACGCTAATTGACGAACTCTTAAAGTGGTTCAATCGAAGGTTTGGAGGGGATGTTCCTCTTGTCATCAATTGATGTTGATTCCTTGGACTGTACTTCGTGATCATCGGCTCAGCGGTACATGCATTGGGAAGACATACATGAAAGACGATACGGGATGGAAAGTTATAGACCACAACCGCATCCAAACAGAACCATTGCGGCAGTTGCGTTGGGAATTCCCCAGAATACAGACATAACAGCTGATCAAAGTATTCGTGATTCCTACCTCAACAGGGACTCAACTCATGGCATTGAAGACCAGCCCCTGAAATAGCGGCGCAAGAAAAAGATTATCATTCATGAGCTTATCTGCCAGGCTTTTTTTTTTAAGCACTTTAAAATAGAATTTGGATAACAAACTCGAAAATAAAAGAAATAATTCTTTAAAGCACGAAAATATAGTTTGTGAAATCGTCGCTTCGATAATACTCCTGAACTTATCTCCCCCTTAGTCAAGGGGACATAAAATGCTGCTGACGTACGCCATTACCGACGTGTTACCGTGAAATAAAAGTGGCGAGTTAATAGGCATTCCAACGCTTTGCACTGTCAGACCCCTGGCACTAGGGAGACGGCGGTACAAGTCGCGGGCACAGCCAGTTAATGTTGTCTTAATCCGACCTAATCAGCAGACTCTCCGTTTAGTGTCGGATTTTGCAGAGCGTCGTCAGGACATTTAAAGCCAATTTGTGTTTTCTTAATTACAAGGACTACCAGCTATTGCAAATAAAAAATACATAAATTAGGGGAATAAAGGAGTCAATGGTTTTTAAATCCATTTTGGAGAAAAAGATTTATTTCCGCGTTACTATTTTAAAGTGAATATTTTTTTTTACTTTGAGAGGAATTAGGGCATATTCAAATGTTGGTGGAAAAACCTGTGTTTATCTATAACCCACACCTTTCCCAAAACCACACACTGTTTCAAGTCTGGGACGGGATCTACTTTGTTCAAATCGTTTCCCTTCACGTTTAAAAGTGTCTTATCAGAAGCAAATTATGAGTGGCGCATAAAAGAAATAAGCGTAAATGGCCATTTTAGCAAAAATAAATAGTTAACACAAAAATCAGGCTCCGTTATTGTTAAAAACTTTTTTTTTTTTTAAACAAAACAAACGAATTTTCTTAATAATCACAGTCTTCTAGAATGCTTTATTATTAAATTTAAATAGATTTTATTTTTACTATGCCCTGAGATACATTTTAGGCAAGTATTATACTTGTCTATGTACCAGGAAGTTTTTCTTTCTGGACGGCGTAATACTAAGCTTTACTTTAGAATATATACATTTTCAACTACATACACCTCATTCTCACCCTCCATTTTTTCCACCCAAAAAATGTTTACAGTCTCAAATCTTCTGTTTAAGCTTTTAAATACCAATTAGGAAAATTTCCGAACGCGAGCTATTCTAAGTGTTGAGTTTTTTTGTTTTTTTTTTTTTTTTAAATAAAATTTTTAAATAAATTTTAATTTAATTATCCACGTGTGTGAGCTCTTGGGAGGCCTTAAATAATTACTATTGGTTAGTTCTGTCCTGGAGTCATGGGGATAAGCTTTTTTAAAAATGTTATAACCACTTACTTCTCTAATATTTAAGTACAAACGGGTGCGAAGGGCTGCTATCGGAACAACTCTTACACATTTACGTATTACTAAAGTGAATACTATCACCTTTATCTCCGGATGTTGTCAATATCAAAATATTTAAATATTTAGGTCAGTTAGTTCAAAGTGTAAATCATCGCATTAACAAATTTTATGTTGGAATTTTCTTTTCATTCGTTTATTCTTATTCCCTTATTCCTGGCAATGTGTTCCTCTTTGTAGTTTTGCCTCAGATTCGTACAAAAAAAATAATTTAAAATACATTTATTTAAAGTAAATGGCTCACTTTTCTTGCTTGACTGAAGATTTTACATTTGGGGGTTAACAGGTGGAAGGTAATAACCATAAAGGTGCAGCCCCACCAAAAGAAGTAATATAACTCTTATATACAATTTCGAAACTTTTTAAATCTTCATTTTTTAAAACAAAAATTTACCCATGAAACTTTTTTTTTTCCCGCCCATGTACATAGTTTAAAGAGACTATGAAATAATCAAGGTAACGTCACGTTACTGTAGATCTAGCGAATTCCCGGACTCGACAACCAGGCTTGGACACAGCTGATAAAATCATGACCAGCAAGAATTTTGAGCAACATCCATAGCCCGGGGTCAACATCAACCTTCCTCGGCAAATTAAATGTCAATTCCTCGGATGTTGTGGGAGGAACGAAAAAATAAACCATGAAAATGGGTTTAAGTGTATAAGGGGCAAATATCACAACAGGCAAATAAAGCGGGCGCGTTTCGTACTGACTGTGCCAGATTTCTCACCATTTGTTGGAATGTTCTTTTCTGTCCTCGGGTTCAGCTTGTTTTTAACTTTAACTGCAGCTTTGATGAGGCTATAGTTTTTAAAATTGTTCTTTTCAGACCTTAAAGAAAGTCAGGTAAACTAAATATACAAATTGTGAAGGAAAAAAACGATGAGTAAACCAATCCAGAAGTTTTTTTATTATGTGACTTGTGATAAATCAGACCATGGTAATTACAGACCTATTATATCATTTACTAGTATCAAACAATGATTAACTTTCAAAAGGCTTAGACAATAATGATCAAATAGATACAATATTACTATACTTCTCAAAAGCATTTGACAAAGTTCACCACCTTAGTTTACTTTAAAAAACTTAAATACTTTGGAATCTCAGGTCCCTTACATCACTGGATACAAGACTTCCTATTGGGTAGGGTGCAAACTGTAATAATTAATGGACCTAAATATGCACCAATTAAAGTTAACTCAGGAGTTCCACAGGGAACTGTTCTAGGTCCTTTATTCCTTTTAGTTTATATAAATGATGTAAAAAGCAATATCTCATCAGAAGCAAACGTTTGGTTATTTGCTGATGATTGTATAATCTATAGAACAATTAAGAAATCCAGAAATGTGTCAACTGCTAAGAGTAACAAAGACAAAGAAACGAACAAATTCAAAATATTTCATTCATGGAAAAGAACTAACCCAAACTAAAGATGCAAAATACTCATGAGTCATAATAAATGAGAAACTAACATGGAATTCCCATGTCAATGAAGTTATTAAAAAATCAAACAAAACCTTAGGTTTTATAAAAAGAAACTGTTACAAATGTAATAAAGATATAAAACTAAAATACTACCTCACCCTTATGAGACCTATACTTGAATATGCATCTTCAGTATGGGAACCATCCACCAAAGAATACATTGACAACTAGAACAAATTCAAAAAAGAGCTGCAAGATTCATTATTGGAGAATATTCAAAACTGACGAGAATAACACCGTTAGTTAAATCATTAAACCTGAAACACTAGAGGATAGAGGAACCAAGAGTAAATTAGTAATTATACATAAAGCAATTAATTCTAATTTAGAAATACAACACAAAGATAACTTAATACAACCCTCAGGTAGACATAAGGATAAAAACGCCTTTCTTATTCCGTATGCAAGAACAAACACCGTCCGGTATTTGGGCGAGTAATGGGTTGCCTGAAGAAACAGGAAAGCCAACACTTTATCATCATTTTTAACTCTAATGAGACTCCAGGACTAAACACAAATCATAGATAAGCGTAGGACGCAATAATCTTCTGTACAGAAGGAGCGTCTGTAACATATAAGATAAGATATAAAATGTGAAACCAGTCAACATCGTTTTACGCTTCGGTTAACTAAACATGCCATTCACTAGAAATATCATTATTTTCAGATGCAATTAGCTTCTTTCTAATCTTATCTATTGCAGACGCTCATTCCATATAGAATAGTATTGTGCCCTACGCTTATCCATGGTTAATGTCTAGTCTTGCATTTTTATTAGAGTTTCTAAATATTGATAGTGTGTTGGCTTTCCTGTTGTAATAAGGCAACCCATGCCACGCCCGAATACCAGACGCGAAGAACGAGAATTTTGATGTGTTTATTCTAGCGTAGGGAATAAAAAAAAGTGTTTTTATTTGAAGTCTATTTGAATGTTGTATTATATTATCCTTGTCTTGGATTTCCAAGTAAGAATTAATAACTTATGTATTATTACTACTTTGCTCTTTGTTCTTCTATCCTCTAGTTCAACGGTCTCCAAACTTTTCTGCCGGAGGGCCGCATTAACTGTCAAACAGCAGTTTGGGGGCCGACAACTAACCCCAACTACTAAGTTTTGTGGTAAACTACGACTAAAAATGGCATCTGGCCTGCGGGCCGTAGTTTGGAGACCTCTGCACTAGTGTTTCTAGGTTTAATTATTCAATTAATTATTAAAACTTAGAATGATGTAAAAGTTTGAATATGAAAAAGGGAAATATAAAATTTCTTTTCCGTTGAATTGTATGAAATTTTTAATTGTTAACGCCAACAAAATGAAACAAAACATTCCTTGATGAGACGCTGCCTATACCAACGATACAGGCATCTTTATTCTGCACTGGTTCGCACTCCCTCAAAACACAATTTTTTCTGTTCCTGTAAGCAAACCGCGAGGGTATCGCAGTGTCAGGCCATGCGTCATGCATATGTCAGGACATTCCAAACAAATGGGTGCGATTCGGTGCAATGCCCTGCAGTGCACAAGAACACTAGATGTCCGTCCACTTTAAGTCTCTTCTTGTGACTTGTGGAATTCTTAGACGACGTCGAAAAAAATTTCTTGAGCTGTGCATTTATGATAGGATTTTGTTCTCATTTTATAGATTCATTTATGTGAGAAGTAGAGGACAGTGCGACAGAATCAACATTTTTATGTCGTGGATTCGGAGATATGAGTTGAAGATATAAAAATGGACGATTGAAAAGAAAACTACAGAGATTGAAAGAATGTGAGAGAGAGATTGGTATAGAGATAGTGTAAGAGAGAGAGAGAGAGAGAGAGAGAGAGAGAGGGAGAGAGAGAGAGAGAGAGAGAGAGAGAGAGAGAGAGAAGATGATAAAGTATTTCGAGAGGATTGAATGTTTTTAGAATTTATCGAATGATGTATTTCATTTATGAAAATTAACTTTAAATCTAAAGTATTATGTATTGTAAGCGGCGACATCATCGTGGTTAATAGAGTAGACATTCAAAGGAACATTCTCTACAAATCTTGCCATTCTTAACAAATACCACGCTTTAAAAAAATTGTCCAAAAGAACAAATGAATGCCAAGTATTAAAAAATCCAGCAGACCAATCAGAGACCCAGTGTAATGAGTCACATCAAAGCTATATTTCAATAACGCTAAATTTTGCAATTTAAAAAGAAAGTGATTTAATTTAAAGTGTTTGATTTAATTTACACAAAACGAACTTTAGCAGCGCGCCTCGGCATTCTGTATAAGCTACAAGCCCTTATCCTATTGTCGTCTTAATTCATGGGCTACCAAGTGCTTGATAAGCTTGACAGAAGTAGATGGACGATAGATAGTATGTAGCTTTCATTGTTAATATTTCGTGTGGTCTGGCACTGTTTCAGAAAAACCCGCCATGCTGTGAGAACAACAGATTTGGCGTGTTGCCCGTGACAACAAAAAAATAAGATCAGGCATTGTTTTTAGACGTCTTTTATGCAGCTTTCAAATTTTATAAATATTTAAATTAGCGATATCTCATTTTATTTTTTTGTTCTTATATGCTGGTCTGGTTAACTGCGATTTTATTTTAAATAAAAAGAATTCTTAAATTAAAAATTCACTAAGATTTGCTGACGTAAAAAGCAGAAAAAGGGGAGCATTTAAATGGTTCTGCTGCAAAATATAGCGTTGAAGTTTTGCTAAAAATGAAACCCTATTTATTAGACTAGATTGTGCCGGGGCGCCGTGGCGCCTGCGGCGCCCCCTTATTTTAGGGCGCCTACGGCGCCAACCTTTTTCAAAAGCCAACTAACTTGTCCTTTTTTGATAAATACGAAATATTAAACTTTCTGAAATGTACGCAAAGTATTTAATAATAGGGGTTGTATTTTGCGCACCGATGCACACCAAACAATGACGTCATCATATTAAATATTTTTACAGCGCTAATCACCACACGATTTTTCAACTGCTATAGACTGTTGTACATCGTTCCTCGGCGTTCCACATCCAGTGACTTGGACTATTATATTATTTATATTAGCAGAAATACAAAACAATATTCATATAATTGTCTAAAACAGCGCAACTTTGAAGGTTTTCCCTTAAACTCAAATACACCATAAACATTATTATAAAGAAGAGCAACATCAAAATATCCTTCTTATGAAACTAAACAGAGTGTTTTACGGAAATGTTACCGTTTTGCAAATTACACACGATTTTAAATAGATTCGGATAGTTATGGCTGAATTCTTTTGCTAGTAGTTATAATAAATGTCCCTAATTAAATAGCGACATTCGACATTTTCATGTTGATGGTCGATACGTCGTGGATTCTTGTAGATCTACTCCCAATTATATATAAAATCTTTTAAACTTAAAAGTTGTTTAAAATGGTTTTATAAACAAGTTCATAATCCACTTAAGTTATCCCCCCTTTTCACTTGAGTTTTTGCCAATTTTCGGTAGAGTTTTCCCACAGCACTTGTGTTTTCAAGTTATTTAGCGTTGAAGCTACCGGCTCAACAACACCTGATGTTGGATAACATAAAGAGTCTTGGGGCTACTCGGTAGACACATTCCTGAAGAGTTTGTTTACGTGTACGCCTTATTTAACGGCGATCATTGTGCAGCACCCGAGCTGTTTAACTTCATAGTAAACGCCGTTTTATTTATTTTTATTGCAGGCGATTTTAAAGAAAACTCTTTTCTTTTTTTATACAAATCTGGGATGTTGAGCCCGCTGGCAAAACAATGAATGGCAGAGAAATTTCTTAATAAAAATAGTGTTGAGGAGGCTCACGTTGCAAATTGCTTAATTATTCTTTAGGTTAATGACCTAACAGGACTATGTACAAATAGGTCAAGGTCTCTAGCCGAAAAGGAATATGGCCAAAAAAGAACTATTGCAAAGCCTGGTTATGACTATAACCAAACTGGAGTGTGAATAAACGCGATCAGGGCCAAACAGGACATTGGCTATTTAGGTATATGACAAATGTTCCCTATACTTTTTGTTGCACAAAAAAGTAATAGGTCGTGTGCAAATATATGAAAAAAAATATTTATAAACACTCAAATTAATATTATCTTTATCAAAGTTTGCTGCGTGGTAGTTCTAAACTGATGCACAGCGTCAGCTTAGAGGAACCATTAGCTATGATCCAACATGACTATAAACATACAGGAACTGTGACCAAACAGGGATATGGCCAAATAACACTGTACTCAAAAAGGCCATACAGCACTATAAAAAAAAACCAAGACAATTATCGAAATGGGGGTAAATTAAAACAAGACTTGTTTGTTAATGGTGTAAATATATATATATATATATTAGGGCTGAGGAAATTACCGATTAATTTCTCGATTAATCGGTAAAAAATTTTATCGTTTAAAATTATTTTAATCGATAAAATATTGATAAACATATTAAAGTTTGTTTTTTAATTCAAATTATTATTAATATATAATTAATAATTAATAATAGTTTGGTTTTTTTTACGTACAAACTACTCCATTTAAAAAACGGACTCAAAAAATGTAGACTTAAAAAAAAAACTGTTTCATACGGACAATGATATAAAAAAAAAACACTGTTTTTAATGAATTAACAATATAAAATTTAAATTCATTGACATTATTTTAACAGCTTGTATTTAAATATATCTGCATATTTTTAAAATAAATAACATTAAATACTTAAGTTATGGGCATTTTTAAAAATGCCTTAAGAGGGCACAAAACGTGAAGGAAAACAACATAACAGAAAAGGTGATTATTAGGTCTTAAGAAAAAATCATAACTTTTGAACCACTTGGGATAAAACATGATTTTTATGTTTTTGTTTTAATTATCAAACAATTTCTATACAGCTGTATTACTTTTATATTTTTAAAATTAATTTGAAATTTTCATCTTAGTGCCTAAACTTAATGCATTATTTAACTTACTTTTATTGCTAACAATGTTTTTTTTTTAAAACTCAATTTTAAAAAAAATTCAATTGCATGTTTTTATTACTTACCTTGAAATTTTCAGTTTAATGACGTCATACATCTTTATTTTAGCTTTAAAAAAGTATCGATTAAGTAATCGGTAATTTTTCAAAAGTTAAGGATTACATTAAATTTAATCGATAACAGCCCTAATATATATAGGCTTTTTTCCTGATCGAAACACTATTTAGAAAACGAAAAATTCACAATATTACCAAGACTATCCCTTTTACATTATGAAAAATTGTAAGGACCTCACATATAAATATATGATAAAGCATTTTTAAGACTCCCTTACCCCACCACTCCCACTCACGATTAATCCCTTTCTATACTAACAATTTTTTTTTTTTTAATGTCCAGCATGCAAATCGTCTTACCGATAAAAATCTAAAAAATGCACAAACTCACTCAGGAAAACGAAATGTAAGACACACACAAAAAAAGGAGACTTATGGGAGTAAGGACTAGCCTTACTGAACTTACTGTCGTCGATACTCATGCTTTATTTTCCTTTTGATCTGATTTGACATTGTTCTTCTAATCAAAGCACTTTTACTTACTTATACTTATAGCCGTCTATCGGCCGTGTTTCACTGTGCTTTTGTTTGTTCATGTGCCGTCTTATCATGTTGAGTCTCATCACGTTCTCTTTTATGAACGAACCTATTCGCCATTCATTAAATAATTGCCAACAGCTGTCCCGGCGACCGCTGTTTACCCACCGCGGTGAGCCCGTTAAAAATGTTGTGTTTATTTCTTTGTTTACACCATGTTCTTTCTTCTCTGCAATTTTCAGACCAAACGTTTGTGGGGCGCGGTTCAGGCGCCACTGTTGTCCCGGCTGGAGCAAGCCCGCCACCGGAAGTCTCTGTATCGTGCGTAAGTTTAACAATGTGTGCAGTCGAACTGTTGTCATAGTAACCAGTGTTGTCAGTGGTACCCAGTGTTCATTCAGACAATGTGTGGAGTCGATCTGTTGTCAGTAGTAGCATGTGTTCTTTTAAAACTCTTTGTTCCGAGAAAGATAGGGTGTGGGGGTGTGGATATATATATTAAGCTTGGCACTGTCAGTGGCAGCGCCTTTGTTTTTGGGCGTGGGGTGGGGGAGCATTTGAAGACCTACTGCAAAGTGAATCTCATTGTAGTGGGGTGGGAAAAATAATAGCGACACTAACCCTGCTACTCCACTGGGCAAAGCCTACTATATCATCAACAGAGTTTTTGTAGTTCTTCCCCTACGTTAAACATCACCATTGAATATTTGAAGCCCGTGAGGGTATTTTTTTGGACTCAGATAGGGTAGATCGCTGAAAAGCTTCACATAAATTACATCCTTAATGGAACCTTTTTTTTTAAATTTAAAAATATATTCATTTATTTATTTCTCGGGCCGATAGAAATGCATCAAAGAAACATTTGTAGTACGAGTAAAAATGAAGTTAGTGATAAGTAGATAAATACGTAGAATAATATTACACATTCATTTTTCTTGGGGGGGGGGCCTTGATTGGAGGTGGAGGGGGAAAACCCTTTATCCCTTGTGCAGTCAAGCTAAAGTTGTAACCAATATCATGTCAATCAATGTGTGTGAGAGATAAACACTAAATTAGATTTAATTGCCTCAGTGACTCATGTAAAAAAATAAAATAATAATTTTAAAAAGGTGTGTACTTTTATTTCATTTTTTTAACTGAGTGATTTTGTTATTAATGTTAAAGGCCACAACGTGGATTTCAGGCTGATAACTGAAATAGCACAGTAAAGAAACTGATCTTTTATTGCAACAACAATAAAAATAGGGACTGGAGCAATCTTCCCAAACGATCAGTAAAGGCTATAACGTTTGAAACATCCGTTTCTATTGGCTCTTTCTTCCAACCTCCAGTTCTTATATCCACGCTCATGAGTCCTAGCGACCAGTGAAGAATCCTCCTCAATATCACCAAAAAAAAAAAACATCGTGAAAGTTCTCAGCACAAACTGAAGCCGAAATGATCTTATACACTTTAATTGTGGGGCCTCCAGATGAACAAAAGAAGTAGAACTAGTGGAGTGTTAAGCCCGTACATCGAATAATAGCCCCAATGTTTTATTATGTTTCCACTGTGTTTGTCCCCAAATGTTTCAGCTGTCTGCATAGCTGGCTGTGGTCTGGGGAAGTGTGTTCGCCCGAATGTCTGCTCATGTCCTAACCAGAGGAGGCTGGCACCACAGTGTCCAGATTCTGCACACGACGGTAAGTGAGAACAGATTTGGCAAGAACACAATTGAATTTTAAGATAAAGATACAGGCCACAACGCTGTATAAGTCAAATGTCTTGATGAGATCTTTAAAGATTTTTTGAAGAGGCCCCTATCTTTCACGATACTTCTAAACTAAAAATGGTGACGTCATCACATCGGAAGCAACACTTGGATTCGGTTTTATTTGGTTCATCCGTTATTAACTAGACAAGGGGCCGTCCATAAAGTGCATCACGCTATTTTTGACAATTTTTACTCCCCCTCCCCCTGTCA
>MUZC01004528.1:171240-185741 GCA_002072015.1 Radix auricularia | reverse complement strand
ACCCCCCCCCCCCCCCCACTAAAGTACGTCACACTTTCGCACAAAAATATATTTTTATTAACAAAATCATTAAAATTTAACATAAAACACCTTGACGTCACAATGGCCGGTCACCTCCTCCCCCGTGTCACAAACTGTCACACTTTCTTACACCCCCTAACCCACTCTGGAGCGTGGCGTACTTTATGGACGGCCCATAAGGATATTATCAATTTCGGTCTCCAAGAAAACTGTCACACTTATATGTTTTTATAAAGAACGACTAATAAATTATTTCATCCGTTAGAGGTTCTGCAACGAATTCAATCTGCCATTTCACCTTGTTTCTCACCTGTTAAACAACTTACAAGATATGTTAAAAATTCTCAGACAAGTGTGAAGGTGGCTGTTTGAATGGCGGGCGGTGTATAGGGACAAACAGATGCTCCTGTGTTTACGGATTTGTGGGGAAAAACTGTGAACTTGGTAAGTTGATGGTGGCAATACACGTTATTTGAAACCACAGAAAACGGGAATGATATTTGTAGCTCTTAATGACTATGCAATGCCAATGTGAATTTTACTCGAAAATGTCAAAAGCATTACTCATTACACATAAATTGTGTGGTGTATGTGGGTTAACTTTGATTATATTTAATAATTCATTTGCAAACATAATAACTGGCTTGGGAAAAAAATCAGAAAGAAAATCGTTAACGGCTAAAAGTGAAAATATTTATTAACACACCTTACTGTTTTTTTTAACTTACTATAACTGAGATCTATTGCTGTCACCCTTAGATTTCAGGACAGGCCCTTGTTTCACTCAGGTCAGTGACAATATTTGCCGTGGTCAGCTGACGCGTGTGGTCTGTACTAAGGCTCTCTGCTGTTCAACGATTGGAGCTGCCTGGGGCAAGCCCTGTGAGCAGTGTCCAAGCGTCCTTCATCCGTGCAGGCGAGGTTACGTGCCTAACCCAGAGACCAACACATGTCAAGGTATGTCCTTTATATTTTTTTTCCAGAAATAATCTAAAGTTTTTAACGAAGAAACAACTCATAAAATTGCTTACACCAACGACAGAATCATTTACACACAAAAATAATTTTTAAAAATCCCTACTTATCTACAGCAATAAACAGAAAATAACTCTTAAATGATTAAACTTAACGATTCCTTGAGAATTAGTGCATATTTTTACCAATTTCAAATCAAAGGTACGCTTAATTTAAGATTGTGTGCTTTACTTGTAAGTTGTTTTTTTTTAAATTGTGTGTGTGTGTGGGGGGGGTGTGGATCTGATAATTTTGATATTATTTTCTTTGTACTCTGGTGTGTGTGTGTGTGTGTGTGTGTGTGTGTGTGCGTGTGCAGCTGTGAATGTGTGGGTACGTTTGTTTACGCATGTGAGTGTTTGAATTCTTTTTGCTGCTAATGTGTATTCTTTGGTTACATGGCCCCCAATAATCGTTGATTTTCAGATGTGAACGAATGCCAGGCTATTCCAGGCCTGTGCGTTGGTGGCGAGTGTGTCAACACCCTGGGTTCCTACAGGTGTCAGTGCCGAGCTGGACAAACGCAGAATCCCATAACCAAAGTTTGTGAAGGTAAGGATTAATTTATACAGTTATTTGACTTGAAGTTATTAACGTTATTGCGCGTTATCCAGAGTTTTTGCTTTTTTAAAAATAGAAAAATCAGAACAAATTAGAAAGTTTATTGTACCCAGAACGACTTGTGCAATCTTTGTATTCCACAATATTATAGACTGTTGCTTCAATAAATGAACCTCTAATAAATTAAATATTAGGCTTTAAATCAGACCTAAAATATTTTGTTGTTTTAAATTGGAAAACAAGTTGCAATTCTTTATAATTATAAGTATTATTCACTTTTAAAAAAATACATTGAATAGACAGATGTCTTGGAACATATTTTCCCTGAAACCCGCTGACAAGAACCCGACATATCAGACAACTTACAGGAAGTCATTTAGTTCACCGGAAATGACATTTGTCAACATGTTGACTGTCAGCGTCTTTTTATTCCTATTAAATGTGATTCATTCCCCCGTTATGTTAAGCCTAAAATTTTATAGCTCTGTCTCGCCTGTTGTTGAGAGGATCATGAAGCGGACGCCACCGTAAAATAAACGATCAACGCAGGTTTCCCGTGTTCGAACTGTCAAGGTCACCTTCTGTTTTGGAATTCGCTGAGCCTTGGTGTTTTACTACTTGAGCGGGCAGGTTTCAGGTTCGAGGGTTAGGATATCTCAGGGATTCCAGTCCGTGTGGGTAGATGAGCCGGATTATAGAGCTCACTTCCCATCGGTTTAATTCGGCCTGGTTCACAGTGGGAGTATGTATCCCACAGGTCAGGATGTCTCTCTTAACTGGGTCGATGGAACTATCGGGTCTTGTCACCTACAAACCAGTTGTTAAACCACTGATCCGGAATGTGGTCTTGGAGCCAGGCTTTTATGCCTAGTTCAGTTAGAGGCCTATTGGGTTGGCACTGGGTTGGACGATCTCTTCACTCGCCTTCCATCACGTAGACGTGACAAGTTTCCACTCAATGGCAGATGACCACGTCGTCACGGGATCTAATTTTCTTCAGAATGGAGCTGATGTTTTCAATTATTGTATTACCACCGAACTCTTCAACGATTCATTAACAAACGATCAAACTGTGCGTCAGTGAATAACACAGTAAAAGGGAAGTTCTCTGGAGGGTGGCACACTTCTTTGGGAAAAGGGGGGCATGAGAGTTCGGTATATGTTTTTTTTTTTTTTTTAATTTCATGTAATTTAACTTTGTAATCTATTCTTGTGAAAATGGGGCATCATTTTGTATTTTGTCTGGGCCTGTCAGGGAAGGGACTGACTTGCAATGAGCTAGGGCCATGCGCGATTCGTTCATTTTGAAAGGTGTCATGAAAAATGTATGGTGGACTTAAGCCGCATACGAATATTTAGTTTGGGCGTCGGCAGTCTCTATTGTGAATTGTTGGTTTAGCGCCCGCACATGCATTCCTTCAATCGTCTTGAGTTTTTATGAACATTAAATTTGACAACTAACTCCCTTAACATCATAAAATACAAGCAAGAAAGCCCGTCCAAGGACGTTCCGCTCTCGTTTCAGTGGCATGTTGTCTATGAGTAACAGTAATGATTAGCAGGAGTGACCCACTTCAAGATGGCAACACAGTACTGAATGATGACCAAAATACTGCACCAAAAATAATTCGTTTGAACGTCCACGTAAATTTGTTCAATATGTAAATAAGATTTAATTTTTCTCCGCTAATGATTGGCTTTATGAGTTTGTAGGAGTTGAGGGAACAATCACTATCGAGGACCGGACAGACAACTGACAACTGCCTTTAATATTATAGATTTCTAGCAATTAGCCCTCCAAGAGATAAAACATCTGAACGAAGCACAAAATATAGCAAAACACACTCATTTCAAGTGTAAAAAGGCAGCAGGATTATTTTTACATGTGCCAGTAACTATTATAAGAAAGTTGGTTTATATTATAATAATCCACAATGAATTCATAAACTTACAAACAAAAATTATGCAAAGAATAAGAGACATTCCTTTTTTAAAAAAATACAGTTAAAATCAGTGACCACCTCGCTCTTAATAAAGCAATGAAACAAATCACAATTTACAACTGCACGTTACACAATGTACGATCCTTCAACAATAAAAAAATATTTTTAAAAACCCCAAAGATACAAAACTTCATAACCTAGATGGTTTGATGGCTATAACCGATTTTATTTTAGATTAAATCCGACCTAACGTTCCCACTCAACATGGTCGCCATCTTTGTTGATATGCCGCGTACCAAAGAAATTGGAAAATTCAACTATTAAAATTCTAAAACTAAACCTAACCCTAACCCTAACTTCACAATTATAACTAAACCCAACCCAAACCCTAAATTAACAAATAATAATTCTAAATCTAAACCTAAAAAACAAAGGAGGAGAACGCAGAATTAATTGCTATATAGCCCATTTGGGAACGTTTAGTATAATCGGAATTATACTTTTTTTTCCAACATGCATGGTTAAAAGCTAGAATTATGAAGACGCTACATCATAATTGAAGACGTAATTTGATATACTGAGCCTTGCCCTCCTCTGTACGTCGAGAAAAAACCCGGAAAGAGAACAACTAATATAACTAACAACAACCAAAAGAAAGAAGAAGAAGAATAAAGATTGCCTACTGTCGACATGAGTATTTGAAGCACCATATTCTCACTATGATAAACTAATTTTGTGTGCTCAGCTGACACCGTTAAACGCCGTCTAATTACCGCGCGATGCTGTGACAAATCCCGTAAGCCCAACCACACAGAGAGAAAAGCCATTAAAGATAATTCCCTTCGCTGACGAAAGGAATGCGAGGGTAAGCATCATTTCGTTAGAACATAGAGACTTTAAAGCTTGGGCGGGGATAGAGGGTGGGGGCGGGGGGAAAGGATATTATACACTCTTTACACATGGCCGGCGATAGCGGGGTCGTAGCAATTGAAATGTTACCGACAAAATTAGGCCTATGGGAAGGACACCTAGCTTTTAGTAACTTCATCAACCACTGTTGTTCAGTTACTAAACTAATTTGATATTGTTTATTTTTAAAATCAGAAAAGCATGTAAAAACAGATAATATATAGCTCGTCAAATATTAGCGGGAGCAATGAAAAAATCCTAATCAGTGCACCGCTTCCTAATACGCCACACGCACCCCTGAGCTATATAATAATAAAACAGATTACCAAACGCATAAACAAATGTGGGAGGCAAAATAAAACAGAAAAAGTTTGTATGCATTTCAGTAAAAAAAATATTTTGAAAAATCCCAATTACTGCGTCACCTGTTACGCCACTCATATTTTTCACGCCCTCACCCTGAATTTAAGTAATATTTCAACACATTCCCCACTGCGAGACTCATTTTTAAACTGCATATTTATTACATATTCATTACATCACAAGCAACAGAGCCCGTCCAAGGACGTTCCGCCACCGGTTCGGTGTATGTTGTACCCCCCACCCCCCAACAGCCGTCTCGACCGGCCATAAACGTGATCACATCAAAAATACTATTAATTATAGTTATAATAAATTACCTGTAAAAACAAAGTTTTTTACTATAAATCCCAACGCATACCGCTCAAAATAAAGTCTTGGAAAAAAATACTGCACAAAAAATAACTCGCTTTGAACGTCCGCGTAAACTTGTTCAAAATGTAAATGAGATTTAATTTTTCTGATTGGCTGTAGGAGTCAGCAGGATTTTGAGGGACAATCGCTATCGATGACCGGATAGTAAATTGCCTTTTATTATATAAGATTATCACATTTTCTTGCAACCAAAAAAAAAAAAAATAGTTAAATAAAATAGCGTTCAACCTACCATCAGAACTATGTATTATATCATGTATTTTATGAAAATTTCCCAAAACCTTTTACCCAGCATAGTTATTACTTTAAACTTGTAAATTTTTTATTTTTTAAAAATGTTTTTGCGCTTTCTAATTTTCTGCTTCACCTTTTTTCCACCAACAACATCTTCTTTTCTTATTTTTAAAATCTTTATTTTAAATCTTTGCTTACAATGGTTCTCTTAGTAAATGTTGCACCAAGGAAGTTCTTTTTTTTTTTTTACTGCATTTTGCAATGTTTCTTAAATGAGTCGGGGAAATGTCATTGAACTGTGCAAGAACTGTTGGTGGCGGGTTGAATGCAGTCACAGAATGCCCAATTTTGTCAGCTGCGCGTATTTCGTATCTTGAAACAAAAATTCTTAGAGTAGACTTTCGAATCTTGGATTTTTCGTATCTAGAAGCATTGGTATCTCGAGGTTCCACTGTATTGTATATAATATGGTTTGTACTTCAACTAAAATAAAATCTCTGAAGATCATCAATTCTTTCATACATTTTTTGTTGTTGGATTTTAAGGAGCATGGTTTGTTGGTGGTATTGCACTTATTTCTTTACAATAATTTTTAATGCTTAGATGCTGTTTGGTAACTTTAGTAAACGAGAAGCCCAAGCATAATTTTCACCATTGTTTGGCGGGTGTCATTTAGTACATGTACTATATAAATTGAAAAGAATCATTTGCCACTTCTGTTAATTCGTAACCTAGTTTGTGAGCAACATGTATGATGTCTGTTCCATGGTTTCACGATTCCTTGTTGGCTGATTTTGGATGTCATTTATTTTTTTTATCGCCTTTTCTATTTTTATCGATTATACGTTCATATTTTGGAATGTTTTAAACCTCAAGACATATGGATATTTCCTATAACCTCACAACACGAAAGGTTTGCCATACTCTACAGTTCATCCATTGAAGATGAAAACGTAAACATAGCTTCACAATTAACTAAGTACCGGGCAGCGATGTACATTTGTTGATACTGTTTTTTTAGAAGCAGTGTAAATGTTGACAAAAAGGATTGGAAAGGGTTAAACTAGCTTAGATGGCATGAAGAACGAGGAATGCCATTAGAGTTGAACGATAATGATGTTTTCGAACGAATGTCACCGTTTACGTTGAACACCCACCACCTCATGTCGTGACCACGCCTCTTCTCTTGATTACAGACATAAACGAATGCGAGGTGACCCCTGGGGTGTGCAGTAACGGTCAGTGTATCAATACAGAGGGAAGTTACTTCTGCCGCTGCGATACGGGGTACGAGCCGTCTCCGGACAAGTCTAAATGTATCGGTGAGTCACAAAATTTAGAACTCTCTACATTGAAGATATTTTTGTTTACCTACAATTGTCTTGCTCTTCAAAAGAGAAACAGCGAATTCTACAAATATATCATATTCTTTAAATTTATATTATATATTAAGTATGCATATTCGTCATTTCAATAAAGTGTTTTCAACTCCAATGTCATGAGTCATAATGCCATTTTTAGCATTTGTTGCGTTTATTTTTTTTTCTACTTTTTTTCTCTCTTCATTTAAATTTGGCTAAATTTAATGCGTAACAATACTTTGGAGTAGTGTAAAATTGTAAATGTTTATCTTTTAGTCTTACAATGAAGTTTACAGACCCTATCGTCTCCATTATAAAAAAAAAAATCAAAACTGACAAATTTTAACTTATCATAGTAATTATATTAGAGAATTTTAAAGATGGCATATTAGAGAAGGTTACCAGCGACAAATGTTGACCCTACATACTTATATTTTATTAAAGCTTCACAACAAGGCTTCTGCTATACGCGGGTGTCGGGAAGAAACTGCCAGGGTCGCATCGCAGAGAAGATGTCGCTGAAGGACTGCTGCTGTTCTGTGGACATGGGGAAGGGCTGGAGCCTTAGCGGACAGACTTGCCAGCCGTGTCCGGCGGTGGGCAGTGGTAAGAATCGGGCTTGGTTTTTAAAAAATAATATTCTTGGTTGAAACGTATTTAGCTTTTTTTGTTTGTTTATTGGCGCCTTTTTCACTATTGACAGAAAGGCAAGAAGAGGTAGCTCAGATACTGCGCATAATGGGAATTTTTTAGTTTTTAGACATTGTTCGGACTTAATCTCCCATACACTCTCTCTATCTGACCAGCGCTCAACTGATCGTGCAATTAAGCCCTTATCTAGTTATTTTTAATCTCCGCAGTCAGAAATGTTTTGCGACTTTCTAGAGAGTGTGGAAGAGGGAACCACAGTCAGATTACCAATTCACAAAGTCTGTCCACAAATCGCCATCATCCCCTTGCGTAACGTGACTCGGGAAATGTCAGCTATAAATTCCCCCCCTCCCTCACGGATTCTTTTGTTTTATCCATATGTTGCACCACGAAGAGGAGGAAGCGAGCTTCAAAGGGAATGCCTCTAAATGAAAATGTGAAAAGAATCAAATAATATGCCACATTTGACGAGCCTGGTTACAGCACAGCAGCACCCCCGTATGGCGCTGGTTTTCTCGAAGAAGCTCACCCTTTGTGTGGATGTGATAGCACTTCTCAAGTCCTTCAGGGGCGGATCGTGGGCATTAAGTGAAATTCCAACATCAAAGCCCATTTTTGTCCCAGATCTAAACATTGCCATACTAAGAGAGATCTCTTCACGTGTCTTGGTTGATATGTTGCCCTTTCGTGCTTATGCAGACTGCGAACCCCCAATCCACCCCTTCACCTCATCACACACACTTTTCCTGATGTAGTGTGGATAAATATATACCTCATCCCCACCCCTCCCCTTAGCTCACACGCCGTTGACAAACACATTTGTCTTGTATTTAGGCCTTGTTTGTAAACGAAATTAACACAGGAGCGCGATTGTCAAACTTTAATTTAAAAAACGTGATTTCTTGAGCATGTTCAGGAATTGACGCCACATCGGTTTCTTCCACGAAATAACAGCGTGTCTCTATTTCCAAACATTCCGGACGCATTAACTGATTTATATAATTTAAAAAATGAATATTTACATGAGCAAACGGCAACAGCCTTAATAATCTTATCTCTAACATGAAGTTGATGGCTATCTCTAAAGCTGGCACATCGCAGGACACAAGGCTCCTCACTTTTGGACATAAACATTGGCGGTTTATCGTTATCTGTTTATCTCTGCATGTATTCAGCAGTTTAGCGCACAACTCCAGTTTTTTTTCCTAGTCAAGACCCCCCAAGACGTGACTCGCCCCCTCCCCCGCCCCTGGTAGTGTAACTTCTGTGTAGGGCTGTCGGTGTCGGGATGCTTGATTTGGAGTTCCTGTTTCGGTTGCTTACGTCGGGGATCTCGATGTCGGGATTTCTGTGACAGGATGTCGGGGTACCCTTTTCGGGCTATCAAGATGCATGAGTCGGGCTATATGTTGCGTTACACTAATTTCAAAACTTTTTCTGTGAGCTTAAGAAGGCAGTGACACGTTAGACAATGTCGCATCAATTTAGGATTCGTTTTTATTTGAAGTTATGAAATGCCCTTTCCAGCGAATACCTTCATATGCCTTCTTCAATCGCCGTCTTCAGACAACTCATTGTTGAGTAACATTTGTTGTTGCTGTTGTTTCAAATCAAAGCTTGTCTAATCGGAGACAACAAGTGACACGTTCAAACCTCCCCTCCACATCATGCTTTCGTTGGCTACAACCTTTACTGTAGTTAAGTAGTACAATCCCACATTCCTTTGAAAAGTTATTCTGCGGTTGAAAAAATCCGCCTCAATGCTTAGTCACTATAAAATAGTGAACAATTGACGCCAGTTTTAAGAAACTGTCAGGCGAGGCTGGTCCTCCTGGATGATGATTTCATGTGACTCGGCAAGAAAGAAGGAAAATTGAGAAGGAAAAGAAAATGTCAACACGCACAGGAATTGTAACATCGGTCTAAAGGTTTTTAAGATTAATGTTAGGACATATAAACTGCTCTGGGGGGGGGGGTGCTGGGGTAATAACTCATATGCTTGAATCAAACTGTGATATCGAGACAGTGGCTTTGCGATATTTAAATATGGATTCGTTTAAAACTTCAAACTTGGAGTGGGGCTGTTACAGAAACAAGAAACTAATTCGATATTCCTTTCGGCCTATCAACACCAATTTCAGATTTGATTTTTTTAGTGTGCAGATACTGCTGCAAGAAGCATAGCTATAGTGTTTCAAAAGGGGGGGGGGTGCAGATGTCAATGGGGAAGGTGTGACTATTCAATGAGCTTAAATGATCTTTGATAGTAATTAATAAATAAGAACAATTGGTGTCAGAGTTGAAGGGAGAGGGGGCATTAAAACTAACGTTATATTATTCAAACATTTTCAATATCAATAAATAATAATGTGTATTTACTAGTTATTTACACTCCTGTTTTTGTTTTTTTTTCGTTTTTTAAAAACGTTTTGTGTGTCAAAACGAGTGCAGCTATCATCACCAAAATACATCAGTTGCACTATGTATGTTCGTTCAGTCCGTTCGTAAAGCTACTAATTTTAGAAAGCAGCGCATCCAAATTACTGCACAAAAAAATAACTATTTTCGAACGTCCGCATAAAATTTTTAAATTTGAAAATAAACAAAATAAAATAAAAATGTATAAAATAAATGAAAGTTCTGTATTACATTATTTTTTATTATGATGTTTTTTTCCCCATATTTTTAGATTTCAGCTGAAATCTAGAAAACTTCCGTCATTTTTGATGGGTGATACACTAGTTATTATATATAATTTGCTATGTAATTTTAGTTTTAGAAAGCAGCGCACCGCATTACTTTAAAAAAAAACAAACTCAAATTATTGCTGCACCAAATATTAACTCTTTTCAAACGTTCGCATAAAATTGTTCAATATTGAATGAGATTTATTTTTTCTCTTTGTCTCTACATTTTCTGATTGTTTAATTATTAAATTAATTGATTTCAGATGAAATATATTTAATTTGAAAACTCAGTCCGTCATTATTGACGGGAAATACACTAGTCTATCATAGACTCATAGTCATAGACACTCATAAAAATTTCCGTCATTTGTTCTCGAGTTTAAAAGATCAAGGCATTTGCTAATTTTCATAAGCTATACTGTCAGTCTATCAGATAAAGTTTGACAGAAACTATGTCCACAATGATTCAATGATAATGACATTAATTAATTAATTATTTATACTATAAAAATTTGGTTTTATTTTTAATTTGAAGGTTTGATTGAGATTTGTCTATATTTTAAAAAAAATATGCTGAAGTCTAATTCTTTTTATTTCTTTTGACTTTAACTTTAATTATTGAGTTGTGTTTATACCATTTTGACTTTGTATAACTATTGACTAGTCTATACACAGTATATACACTATACTATAGACTATAATAGTCTTATAGTCTATAGTATAGTCTGTACACACTATGAATGTAAAGATTTTATTAAATAAATAATAAATGTTTGAACAAAACATAAGATAACTAACTAACTTTTTTTTTTCAAAGAAAATTTCTAGACCAAAATTTTTCAATTATATCATATTTTAGATGCCCATACTCGCCTCTGTGACCCAAACCAACCTTTAAAAATAGATTATTGTCGACTGTTTGACAAACTTTGTGAGAATGGACGTTGTGTAAGTCTCGAGGATTCCTTTAAATGTGAATGTAACCCTGGCTTTAGAAACGACTCACAGGGAAACTGCGTTGGTAAGTTGTTTTTTTCCATAATAAAAAAGAAGCGTTTCTTATGACAAACGTAATATGCTATGAATGTTTCTTTTTATTTATATATGTATTTTTGTTTCCATGTAAAGCGCTGTGAGCCTGGCTCCTTGCTGGGATACAGCGCTATATAAATCATCATTTTATTATTATTATTATTATTATTATTATTAATGCTTCATTTTATTTCTAGTCTTAAATCACTGTGCTTTAATTCACATTGTTTTATCATCAGTGTATAATTATTTCTAGAAAATTGTGAGAGGTTTTGATACAAAGGCAAGGATAAAAATGTGAACTCTATTGATATTTTATTTGATTAAATATTTTAAATTCTGAGACCATAAGTAAAATCTTATAGGTTATAATTAAAAGGATTTAGGAAAAAAAAATGGAAAAGAAACTCGTTTTTTCATCTTTGGAAGGGTGATTTATTTTAAATTTGCATCAACTAAAATTTTGCTTGACACCTTTAAAAACAGATGTTGATGAATGTAGTCAGCCTGGTATATGTCGCAATGGGCAGTGTATCAACACAAAAGGAGGGTTTGAGTGCAAGTGTAACACAGGATTCGCTTTATCAAAAGATGGCACATATTGTACAGGTAAATGACAATTTACAATTAACCTTATTATTATTTTGAAATCAATCAATTGTCTCTTAATAATTGATTCTTCATAAAGATATCTTACCCTTTTCACTTTTTTCTTTATAAATTTAATTGATTACAAAGATGTTTTAAAAAATTATACAAAGAGGGTATTGGTATTGGAGACCAGAGTCTGAAAGGATATTAACTGTGTTAAAAAATAAATGTCACATTAATTTGCTTATTTTGCTTTGCTCTTTTCTATTCTGTTAAAAAAAATGACTTATAAATTCTTTAATTATTAACGACACAATATGGGCAGTGGCGGATTTAGCTATAGGGCAAGGGGGGCGGGTCGCCCCCCCCGCGCACCTGTTCGGTCTAAAATGGCGCCCCCCTTAAGACGCCCCTATTGAACACTAAAAAGGTGTAACTAGAGCAGAAAAAAAGATTGTTAAACACGAAACTTTTAATCAATCACTAAACTGCAATACGACAATATTGGCTTGCTAAATATCGTATTTCAAAACTGCAATATCTGGTTTGGTCAGTCAGGAGCGTCGCTAAGTGGAAAAGAATAGAGAAGCATTGAAAAGAATGTTAGGCGTGACATTGTTTTAGCAAAACAGAGGACACAGAGAACAATCTTGCTTTATTGATGGTAGTTGTAGAAATACTGGAAATTTTCGTTAAATGTTAATTTTATTAGCCAACTTTGATTCCACTTTAAACAGTCATCTAAAGTTTAAAAAGAAAAATGAAATTTATTTAAGTAATGATGTGCAAATTCATTTAATTCAATCATTTGCACCTGAATTATCAGCAGCAATTGATAATAAAGTTAAGTCTTCACATTTCTTTTCTTTAATTATTGATTCAACCATTAATATATCTAAAATTCATTAGATGTCACTTTACGTTCAGTTTTAAAATTAAGAAATGTTGAGGAAAGATTTATAGGCTTGTATACTTTGGTAAACAGAAATTCTGCAAACCTGCATTTGCTTAGAAGATTCTAACGGAACTACACATTACAAAAGCGAAACATTGACATCACAATCTGTGGAGGAAAGGCATACGATGGCGCATCTGTGATGTCTGGAATTAAGAGTGGGCTTAAAACTTTCACCCAATGTTGTCCCCATGTTTTGAATTTGGTCACTATCGAAGCAATTTCTGTACACAGTAATGTACAGTTGTTGTTTTTTTTGACTCAGCTGAAATGTTGTATGCATTCTTTACGTCTAGTTTACCACGTCTACATACTCTTTAAAAAGATCATAAATGTCAATATGAATTAACAGTAAAAACTCAGAAATGACTTTCTGATACAAGATGGTCAAGCCATAAGCATGCAATCGAAGCATTTGTTGAATCATTCTCTGCTATTCTAGCCACTCTAGAAGATATAAATTCAGGGAAATCAACATAACATAGAGGAAGTGTCGGAAGTCAGAGCAGAAGCTGTGGGACTACCTGTTTTAATAACAAATATTCTTTTGTTTTTTCTGATGCTATTTGTACAAAAGCTGGTTGATATTTTCGTGTTATCAAACCACTTGTAGAGCAAGAGTATTGCCATTGCAATTGCAAAACGATTGATCGATGTTGGAAGAAATAAGTTTGTTGAAAAGAGAAGCGATCAAGCTTTTTAAAATTCTGAAAGTAGATGTCTTTTAACGAAAGTAGAGATCTATTAACGAAAATTGTTCCAAACTAGATGTTAAAAACAAAATTTAAAGAAACTCAAATTTGCAAAAAATAAAAGTATGGCAGGTGAACTTAGTAGAGATGAAAGGACTGAGGATCAAACTACTAGTTTTAAATCTGAAACATACTTCACTATCTTGGATACACTACTAAAATAAATAGATGATCGATTTAATGACTTTAGGGGCACAGCTATTTATTTCTATTGTATTGATCCATCAAAAATGTTGGAAGAAAATAAAGATTCTCTTTGAAGTTGATGCAAAATTTACAAACATATTAACCCTGAAGAAGCACATCGTTGAATAGTATACCTTCAAAGATTTGTATGCATCACAACTTCCATCACAACGTCCATCACAACGTCCATCAAAACGTCCATCTTAACATCCATCACAACGACCATCACAACGTCCATCAAAACGTCCATCTTAACATCCATCACAACGTCCATCACTATCTACAACTAGTGAGCTACAACTTAAAGACTTTCTACCATTCTTGTTTGAAAATTAAATGGCATCAGGACTCCCTAATTTGTCAATACTCTATACAAATTTACTTGAATCTTCTTGGTAGCAATGATTGAAAATCATCAAAATTATTTGCGCTCAAAAATGAAAAACGAACGCCTGTCTGGATTGGCAATAATTTCAAATGAACATGAGAACTTTGACTTTGAATCAACGATAAATCGTTTAGGTTCACGTAGAAAGGAATTTAAATAAGGCTCAGGGCTCTATACAAATTCGCATAAACTAAGTTTCTTTCTTAGATTAAAAAAAAATACACTATTGAAATAAATATACGTCACTATTTTGAAAACACATCTGTTTAATTTGTTTCTTCTGTTTGTCTTGTTTGATGATTTGGAAAATTTACTAAATTAGTAGGCTCATAATTATTATTTCTAGGGCTGCAGAAATTAATGATTAATTTCTCGAGTAATAATTAAAAATGTTTAAAGATTAAATTATTTTTAACGATTAATTGACACATCACTTACAAATAATTGGAAGTAAAAAAAAAAGTATATATAAACAATTTTT
>MUZC01004528.1:115370-163596 GCA_002072015.1 Radix auricularia | reverse complement strand
CGGGGGGGGGGGGTAATTTTTTTTATTTTATTTATTAAAACATATTTCAATCATTGAATAACTTTACTGTATTACAAAAATAAATACTGGGGGATGGGTCCACTAAGTAGGGGCATTTCCTGAAAAGTTTAGTTAATTAAAACAGTTGTCAGCTACAGCT
Source organism: Radix auricularia (assembly GCA_002072015.1). Lineage (NCBI taxonomy): Eukaryota > Metazoa > Mollusca > Gastropoda > Lymnaeidae > Radix > Radix auricularia. Next base: position 163,436 of record MUZC01004528.1, on the reverse strand, counting down.
ATGAACTAGAAATAAACATTAGCACCCCTTTGCTCACTGTTTTTACACCACTGTACTACAGTAGTATTTCAATGTCATCATTTTAAAATCGTTCACTCATTACATCAAAATTTGCATTTCAACAATAAACAAAGCAGTAAAAGGTTAATGGTAGTAATAGCGGGCATAATGACGAAAATTTTGAGGCATTTCGAACAGGTAACCCGGTTACCCGTTAAAATTTTGGACGGGTACCCGGGCAGCATTTTTCAACAATATTGACAGCCCTATTTTTAGCACCTTGTCAACATTCAAAATGCTAATAAAAATTTCAAACTAGATGTAAACTATGGATTAACATAGGAAGCATTAGTCTTCAGCACATAAGGAGCATCTATGATCTATAAGATAAAAAGATAAGATAGGAACAACTCAAGTGTGTTTAGTGTAGCCTGCTGATAACACATGGCTGGTCACCACTGAATGAAGAGGAACAATAATCTAGCTCTCCGTGTTATTCAAGATACAAAAAATTTGCTGGTCCACTGCTTCATCATAAGACATAAACTTGACCCTCTACCCCCTAAAAAATGATGAGTCCACGACAGGCTGTGCCAGCTTGAAGTACAGAATCTGCTTGATCCTGTTAAGGACCGGTTGTGACTGGAATAAGCTTTCCAAAGGAAATTTTCAGGCAACAGCACTTGATACATGAGAATTTATCTTGACCTGCCCTCCATTTTTCAGTTCCTATTACCCTTGCTGGGTAGTCCCTGTCACAAAAACATCACAATCCACCTTCAGAATGTGCCAGAATGATAAAACATTAATTGTGGGCCCTGAGGATTTAAAAAAATAAATAAGTAATTGAGCCAAGGGAAATATACGTTTTCCGTATTATTAAATGGTATCCTTAGTTAAGCAACATCGATGTTTTCTGGTGATTTTGTGGGGAGTATATATTTAAATAAAAATTAATGTTTTATTTACTTGGATTTCTTTTTTAAAAATGTATAAGGTTACCTAATAATCTGTACATATGTATTTAATTAAAATTAAAAGCATATACTAAATAATAATTATTTAACACCTCTCTTATTCCATATGCAAGAACAAACATACGAACCCTCATTCTTCCCGTCCAGAATTTAGGCATGAAATGGGTGGCCTGAAGAAACCAGGAAAACCATTACTTTATCAACATTTAAAACTCATAATAAGAATGCATGACTAGACTTAAACCATAGATAGGCATAGGACACAATACTCTTCTGTATAGAAAGAGGGTCTGTAACAGATAAGATAATATAATTTTAACTAAATAATACATAACTGCCAATCTGCTTATATCACATTTACCAACAACTATTATAAAATTATGTACTGCTTCTATTTTTATCAAGATATTGATGAATGCTCATCAAGCAGCAGTATTTGCTCCAATGGTCACTGTGAAAACTTCATGGGAGGATATCAGTGCATTTGCAACCAAGGCTACATGCCCAATGAACTTAAATCTATGTGTATTGGTAAGTGTTACTGTGTTGTTTAAAATCATATACTTTTTTGCTTACTAATTAAAATTGTTAGTCCATCCAATCCAATTTATTTGATTAGTAATTATTTGATCAATTGATTTATTAACTGACCTTTCATTTTGGTAGCAATGTCACTATTCAGTCATGTGATAAATTGGCACGTAGTAGTGATGTCCTATTAATTACCAAAAGCAGAAAGTTTTCAAAAATGTATTAGTTTGAAAAAGAGATCAATGGGATTTTTTTTAAATTTGGAGCAGGATATTTTATGTGAAACAAGGAACTTATAAAAAAAAAAAAGAAAAGAAGAAAAAAAGAAGAAGAATATTCATTTTAAATGAATTTTCAGATAATAACGAGTGTGACGGTGATAATGGTGGATGCCAATCTGTGTGTGTGAATATGCCAGGAAGTTTCACCTGCTCATGTGGTACTGGCTACTTGCTTCTAACAGATGGACGCTCCTGTGTTGGTAAGTGACAAGTTAAATAAATTTTAACACAAATTGAAAATTAATATCTTTAATTAAATTATCATTCTTATCAAAACTAAAAACAGAAGCAATACTGAAAATTTCAGTTTGTACCTTCTTAACTATTTCCACCCTGTGAAGTATTTAATTGTTTGTATTTTACTTACATAGATGTGGATGAGTGCAAAGAGCAACCCAACATTTGTGATGGAGGTAGATGTGACAACCTACCTGGATCTTATAGATGTATATGTACAAGTGGTCTGACTCCATCTCCTGATCAGAAGAGATGTTTAGGTGGGGAATTTGTTATTTAAGAACGACAAAAACACCAATTAGTTCTTCATTATTCTAAAAAGTACATTTATCTTTTTAAATTCATTAAGTCTTAAATAAACTGTTATATTCAGATTTTGTTAACCATTTTAAATAGAAGTGTTGCGTGGGACGCAATAATCTTCTGTATAGAAGGATCGTCTGTAACAGATAAGTAAGAATCCATGTGAAGGCAAGGGTTTGATCCCAGAGCCCAAGAGTCCCTGAGTCCACCCAGCTCCGAACGGGTATCTAACTCTCGTTTAGGGAAATAATGGCGGCTGGGTAATGCGTGGAACCAACATAACAGTGGCCTGTGATTGCTGCATCACTTGCCAACAGACCGGCAAGGTCTGTGGACGCAATGATCTTCTGTATAGAAGGAGCGTCTGTAAAGATACGTCAAGACGAGGACAATATGTGAAATAATTTGAGCTTATAAATTTCTGAGAGTATTATTATTTTTGTTTCTAAATTTAGATGTTGATGAATGTTTGACCAACAAGAACCTCTGCTTGAATGGCATTTGCCAAAATACACACGGCTCATTTGTCTGCAAGTGTGATATTGGTTTCTCTGTAAAAACTCAGATCAGAGCAACAGGATGCACAGGTGAATTTTAAAAATGAGTAGTTCATTAATAGTTGAAATATGAAATACATGCTCAAACTATAACTAAATTGAATTGTATGTTCCTACATTTATTTGAATCCCATACTTAGGAATAATAATGTTCTTAAGTAATAGATTCCTATGCTGGAATGTACTTTTATTTTTTTTAATGCAATGTTCCTAATCAACTGCTATAAAAGACAACAACAACAAATATTTACAAAGTCTTTGTTACTTCTAATGTACATTTTTGTGCTTCTCATTAACAGAGAATATATTTTCCATATCAATATTATAAGCAGGGTGTCTTAAAAGATTTTTCTTTTACTAAAACAGCATAATCATTCATCTTTTCTTCAAGTTTATAGTTTTTATGCTTAATAGATATTCCACTCTGATCTAATTAAATGCAAATTGATTCCTTAAATAATTGTAATTTCACAGATGACAATGAATGCGAGTTGGGATCATCAGGATGTGATGCCAATGCTGTTTGTATTAACACTCAAGGTTCATTCAAATGTGACTGTAAACCAGGCTACACGGGAGATGGATTCACTTGCCGTGGTAAGTTTGATCAAATTGCTCAAATTTAACTCCCTCATTAACCTAGTCAACATCAAAAAGAATAAAGCTACTTGAACTGCTAACAATTAAAACATTTTTAATAATAAGAAAATAACTACTTAATAAATATAAAATACAATTGTTACTTTATTCACCTGATGGGAGAACAAATTGAAGAAAATGTTTTTAAAAAACAATATCAATCGTTTTTAATTTTAAAAATGATTTTTTTTTCAAGACATAAATGAGTGTGTGCGTGACAATGGTGGGTGTCACAAAGATGCTGCCTGTATCAACACACCTGGCAGCTACAGATGTATCTGTGATGAAGGCTTCAGTGGTGATGGTTTTCAATGCCAAGGTGTGTTCAACTTTATTATTTAAAATGTATTTTATTTGGATTTTATTTTTTGCCTAATATCCCACTAATGCTCTAGCAAGGATAACCTGTGATTAAAAAAGTAGCCCATTATATTCTCATTATTTATCATTATAATAAACATAACACAGCATGTTTATTAAAATCATGAGAATGAAGAAAATGATTGAATTAACACCAAATGAGCAATATTCTAGATTTATTGCTTTTCTTAGATTCAATAAATAAGATTTAATTTTAGATTTGCTTATCAAAATTGTCTCTTAGCATATATTACCCTACCAGAAACATATAAAATAATTAATGTACAAATATTTTACAAAATTTAATTCAACTAATTTTTTTTACTAGATGCTGATGAATGTATGCTGGATCCTGGACTCTGCGAGAATGGTCAATGCTTGAACTTTGCAGGCGGTTTCAGGTGTGAATGTGACATGGGCTTTGCTCCAACTGAAGATGAAAGGGCTTGTGTTGGTCAGTGACAAATTATAATATTCATTCAAATAAATAAGTTATAAATCCAATACCATACCACATTTTAATTATTTTTAAAACAAAAATGAGTTTATGCTTATGTAACAAAAATTTAATTTGAAAAGAATTATTGGAATTAATGTTATTTCAAAAAATAAGTATTGAATTAAAAAAGTTTGTATTATTTGTTAAATTAGAAACATAATTTTATTACTGCATAAAGGAGTACTTGAATAAAGCATATTTTGTGTTTTTTTTTAATTTATTCTTAGATATTGATGAGTGCACAATGTTCAGAAACTTGTGTGTCAATGGCAAATGTGAAAATGTGTTTGGCATGTTTAGATGTAACTGTAACCTTGGTTACAAACTGGATGCTACAGGAGGAAACTGCACAGGTAAATTATTTGTATTTAGCCTCTTAATTTATGCAAATAATATATTTCATGTTTTAACAATTCTTTGTTTAATTAGCAGACAAATTTTTAAAATTCTATTTCTTTAGAGTAGAATTTTACTTGAAACATTAAGACATTATAGGGGCACGGTGCTTGAGTGGCAGCGCGCTCAACTAGCTTACCGATGGTCACGGGTTCGAATCCATGCGAAGGCAAAGATTTGTTCCTGGGGCCAAGGGTGTCCCTGAGTCTACCCAGCTCCAAATGGGTACCTAACATTAGTTAGGCGGCTGGGTAATGTGTGGAACCCTCATAGCCGTGGCCTGTGAACGCTACATCACTTGCCAACAGATCATCCTTCATGGTCTGTGGACTCAATTATCTTCTTCATAGAAGTAGCGTCTGTATAGAAAGATAAGAAGATTAAAATGATTTAGCAAATATGAAATGAAGCTTTTATTAAACAACATTTAAACATTTTTATTATCTCAAGACATTGACGAATGTGAAAACCCTGATAACTGCCAATATGGGACATGTATTAATCAACAAGGCAGTTACATCTGTCAGTGTCCTCCCAATTTTGAGAGCAACCCAACAGGAACTGGCTGTTTAGGTAGGTACTTGAACTTGTAATAGAATGTCTTCCATCTTTATTGATGGAGATGAAGACATGGTAATGTATAAATTTTTAAAATTTAAATTTAAGATAATTGAAATTCAATGAATTTTAAAGAAATTTGGCATCAGTTTCTTCAACAAGCTAATATTCTTTTTCTTCTAAATTTATTCAATGAATAATGATGGACTTCTTTTCAGACAAGCGCCTGGGCTACTGCTATATTGATGTCCCATCATATTCAACTGGACGTTCTGGTGCTTGCAATGACAAGATTGCTGAAGAAGTATCTAGAGCCACTTGTTGCTGTACTGTTGGAAGAGGCTGGGGTGAAGTCCTTGGCATTTGTGAGCCTTGCCCTAGAAATGGATCAGGTAAATACAGTTGTTTTTTTAAAATGCATTTCAAATTAGAAATGTTACATTGTCATTTCAATGAAGCATGTATGAATTGAGGGTATAAATACATGGGCTGTTTTAATATGTCAATTACCTATGTAAAAACGTTGATTAAATGATATGATACACTTAGCTTAAGTAAATATCTACATGAAAATCCACAAATAATTTATTTCATTGCTTGATGTAACTTATAATTATCATTGATTTTATTCTAGCTGAAGCTGCAGCACTCTGCCCTGGTGGGCCTGGCTTCAAGCCAAACTTAATAACACTAGTTTTGGAAGGTTAGTCTCTGTAACTTCATTCTCTCCTTGACTAAATTAATTCTATTCAGCTTGTAGTTTTGATGTTTTTAAGCAAAGGAATATCACTATTGAAACTCCTTTAAAACCGGATGTGATTTCCTTAAATGATATTTAAACCTCCTTTATTCATCTCTTTCTTTTAGATATTGATGAGTGTGCAGAGATTGATGGGTTATGTGAAGGAGGTGAATGCCAAAACACATTTGGTTCCTATGTGTGCACATGCCGCCAAGGTTTTAGACTAGATCCAGTCAGAAAGCGATGTGTTGGTTAGTGGAGACTAAATAGACATTTATAATTAATAGAAAATTGTGTTGATGAACAGATATTTATCGAAATAAAACTTAAGTCAGCTACTGAATATTTTTATGAGTCTATGTTTACAAGTTAAATTAATGGATATCTGATTAAAATTGAATAAAAATAAAGCCATGTTTTGATGATACTTTTATCTAAAGTTGTCTTCCACTAAGACCTTGCAAAAATCTGAAATGTATGTCTTTAACCCATACCTAGATTTTTCATGTTTCTTTCCTTAAATTTACTCAGATATAAATGAATGTGAAGAAGGGCGTGAGAGATGTGGAGTTGGAAGGTGTATTAATACTGAAGGCAGCTTCCAGTGTGTCTGTCCTGATGGATACATTCTTATGGAAGATGGAGAAACTTGCATGGGTGAGTTGTGTGTACAGTTTTGTTGGTCACTCTAAGACAGGTTACTCCAAACAGCATCTCTGATGGGTACAAGGGGGCATTTTGTAGGGTATATTGAGAAGAAATTATTACATTCGATGAGACTTAACTTTTTAAGTTATGAAATGAAGATGTTTTTCTTCATTTAATTATTTATTTTAAGTAATAAGTCACAAGTTGACTAAGTTTTACTATTCTCTTCCAATGCCATAAATTAACTTATATAATCTTTAATTTACATTTCCTAATTAACTGATATTTATTTTTAAGTGCGATTCTAGCAAAATATTATGTAGGTAGAACGTATTGCAGAATATGTTTGGAAACAATTATTTTTATTACACCTTTAGGATCCTACAGTTATGATTTTAAATTAAGTAATAAGGCAAGTTAACATTCAGTTGTGCTTAGTATTTACAACGAATAGCACTTTCTGCATTAGTGTAAAATAGATATTGGTGTTTGCCTCTGATTAAATAGCAAGAATTTATTAGTTGCCAAATTTTTTAGCTAAAGTGAAACACTTTGCTAAATAAAAAAACTTCTTCCTGATCATGAGAAGACAAATTACATCATTAGATTCTATTAAAAGATTCATAAAATTCAATTATAATTTTGACTGCAGATATGAGAAAGAGCAACTGCTATAAGGACTTCCGCAATGTTTCAAGTCGCTTGCAAGATCTTGTCTGCACTAACCCCCTGTCCATGCCTCAGACCAGATTCCAGTGTTGTTGCTTATTTGGAGCTGCTTGGGGAGAGCCATGTGCAGCATGTCCGGTCAGAGGATCAAGTGAGTTTTTAAAAATATTTTCAATAAGTTGTATCTCTGTTTGTAATTCTCTGAGTCTAAAAATTAGTAAGCACAACAATGGGCAGACGGGCATGGTCCATGGACACAATAATAGAAGATATTTGTCTTATATAGATTAGCTAACGATCCTTTAATGATCTGAAAGTTTACCTAATTTTACCTAAGCTTTTGAAACATAATTTTTAGACAGCATGTATACTTAAACCATCAAGGTTTCATTAGAAACTTATGTCATTGGCTACAGGTAGAAAAACAATCAAACATTTAAATGAAGATGTTATTTTAAATAATATGTACAACATATCATTATTTCATTCTGAAAATGTTTTTTTTCCTTCTTTTCCCAGATGAATTTAAAGCACTTTGTGAAGAGGGTCCTGTTAAAATCACTGGTAAATAGCATAGAACAGTTCTTATAAATAAATGGGTTTTTAAAAATGCAATTTTTACAACATTTTCTTTCTTTAAATTATGTTCCCATAATTCAACATTCCTTTCACTTTTCTCCCCAGACATCAATGAATGTGAGGTCAATCCAGATCTTTGCAAAAATGGTCGCTGCATAGATCTAACATACAGCTTCAGATGTGAATGTTTCAGGGGCTATGTCTATGATAACATAAGACAGTTATGTGAAGGTCAGGCACTGCTCCTCTGCGTGATTACATTTCATGAATTGATAATTACAAAGTATAATAACTGCAATGAAATATTTGTATGTCGAATAATGAACTAATCACAATTTAAGTTATTGAAGCCAACTTAATGTTTGAGCATTTTTTCACTAATGTTAAAAGCAAAAATTTATAACCATATTTATCAAGTTGTTATACAGAATTTTTTTATTATATTCAGATGAAAATGAATGCACACGAGATGTTAATCCATGTGTTGGCAATGCTCAGTGCATTAATGTCCCTGGCAGCTACAAGTGCACTTGTCCTGATGGATACACATTGCGTCCAGATGGTCGCAGATGTGCAGGTGATTCCTTGCTATAAATAGCTTCAGCAAACTTTATTTATTTTTGTAAATTTCAAATTGAAAAATTAATCTGGTGGCTTTCAAAATGGAAGAAACTTGTCGAACTGTATAAACTATCTAAAAAATGTTAATTCTATTGAATGCACAATGGTACCTTGAGATACAAAAAATATCTGTTCCAGTGTGGCCTCAGTATTGTGGATTTTTCATATTGAAGCAATGTTATGCTTAATCCATCAAAGCCACACTTAAACAGCACTAAAAATTGAAAATAACATAGAAAACCAGAGGAAAATAAAGCTGAATTCTTCAATATTCAAAGTACACAGTATAAATCTAATAAATAATAATAAAACAATGATAACAGATTAAAATAAATGAATACTAATATGTACACAAATGGGACCCATTACCTTTCAAGTGAGTCAAAGTGACCGAGGAGGTGTTAGGGGAGGACAACGGATGGCAGAAAACTTTACAGCACTAAGTACAAAATACTTTTATGTTATGGAAAAAATTTACATTAATTATTGCTTAAAAAAACAACTTGCATTTAGTACAACTCTATACTAAACGTTCGTAACATAACACTTAAACTTAAGTAATTTTTGTTGTTGTTGTTTTTTTTACGATTCTATTTATTTATTTTACTTTTTTGTTTTGTGCCTTCTAATTTTATGTTCCACCTTTCATTTTCTTTGCCTCTCTTCCACAGACATCTTTGCTTCTAATGGTCTTATATTAAAATATTGATCCTTAGAAGCTTCTTTTTGCCTGCTTTTTACAATGATTCTGAAATGAGTCAGCTGCTCGTTTTTCTTATCTCTGATTTTTTTCCTACCATTGAACAAAATATTCTTAACTTGCCTTTTATATCTTGGGGTTTACATGATATGAAGCATTCATGGCTCAGGGTGTCATTGTATTTATAATGTTGATTTTCATTTTTCAATAGATATCAATGAATGTGAAGAGTTGTCAGGTGTGTGCAGTAATGGTCAGTGCAGGAATCTGGAGGGCAGCTTTAGCTGTACTTGCAAAAATGGTTTCAGACTGTCTCCAAACAGAGAGGCTTGTGTGGGTAAGAAAATTAAATAAAATCTTTGAGTAAATAATCATTTAATTTTCCAGAGATTCACTATGATCTAATAACAATTTTCCTAAAATTTACTACAATCTAACACCAAGATGTAAATACAATATCAAAATTTTCATTAAAACTGTGTACAAATATTTGTATTTTCTATTTTATGCTTTTGTGTCAGTTAAATAAACAATTTATGCTTTTCCCCACAGATATTGATGAATGTGAGTCTAGACCTGGTCTTTGCAGGAATGGAACATGTTTCAATACTGAAGGAAGTTTTAGATGTCATTGTAACACTGGATTTACCCTCACACCTGAGGGAGAGTGCACAGGTAGAATGAGAATGTTTTTTAAAGTATCTTAGCCTGCATTTTTTTTTCAGAATGTGTTGGCTTTTTTTTTTTTTTTTACAAAATAAAATGAAAATAACATTAAGTTTATCTTATTTTTCCAAATTTCTTAAATTTTCTTTTTTATCTACTTAAAAATTGAAACCTGGAATTAATTTACAGATATTGATGAATGTATTGCAATGATTGGTATCTGCACCAATGGCAGATGTATAAATACCCAGGGAAGCTTCACTTGTCAGTGCCCTGTAGGATACACTCTCTCCTCTGACAAACAACATTGTAGAGGTAGGTTTACCTGGCTAAGTAAGATATTCAATTTTTAAAAATTAACACAATATCTTTATTTATGATTTTTATGAGGGCTAGCTTTTAAGTCCGGTTGATGCAAATGGCATTGTAGTATAAGTTTACAATTAATTTTCATTTGTACTCTATCATGAACTAATCCCCAACAAGAAAAACACAGGAAAACATTACTGTCTTTCTGGGGCTAAGCATAAGAACAAATGAAGAATGAAATAATAGAATAGAGTATCTGTTTTAAAATTCTAAATAATAAAAACTTGCTTTAATAATTTTTTTTAAGCATTTACAATATGTTATAGGTTTTTTAAAATGTGTTATTAAATCGCTCAAGTTGTATACAAGCACTAAATATAAGAAGAATAATTATTTATCTACATTGATTTGCTATCTATACTTTCAGATGTTGATGAATGTAATGAAATGGATTCTATGTGCATGAAAGGAACCTGCCAAAACATGGATGGGGCATTTATATGTACCTGTCCTAAAGGATTCAAATTAGCTTCCGATGGAAAGACTTGTATTGGTAAAATAAAATAAAAATTAACATGCAGTTATAGATATTGATGATTCCTCTGTTCATAAATGTTTATCTTTTCAATCAAAGCTGTTTTAATTCTAAAAGAAATTTATTGGTGAGAGTGGGGGGATATTCAACTTTTTAAAAAAAAGATTATTAAGGAAACACTTTCTGCTTTTAAGTTGTTGTTTTCAAATTCTTTAAGAATATATCAATCCAGTCATGTTTTATTTTAAAATTTATTTGTTTATGTTTTCCATAGATATTAATGAATGCCAAACATTGGCCAATGTGTGCTATGGTGGACGTTGTGAAAACACAGAAGGTGGATTCAGATGTATTTGTCCACCTGGTTTTGAAGTAACACCAGATGGAATGAGCTGCTTAGGTAACATTAAATTTATTTTATTTTTGTTTTAAATAAATTAATGTCAATTTTAAAATTTAAAACATTAAGAAAATATTTATATATAAGAGTAAATTTATCTTAGATTGTTTATTTATCATCTTGTAAGATACAAGGCCTGGTTCATGTTATGATGCATGGGAATTCGAGAAGTGCCTTTCCCCAAGAGCAGTAACTCTCACCAAAGCTCAGTGTTGCTGTACAGAAGCTTCTGCTTGGGGAGTCTCAGGGCAGTGTACTTTATGCCCCTTACCTGGGGATGGTAAGCATTTACCCTTAGTATTACACATAAAAATGTATGTTATTTTAACAGCGTATATAGAGGCCTGACAGGGTGTCACAAAACAAAAAAACTTAGATGCGGTGTGAAGATGGGAAATTTCACTACCATAGAGATTATTGTTTCTACAACCTATAAAAAAAGATGAAAATAATTTTTATTTATAAATAATACTTTTTTTTCTCCATTTTTTCCCTCACCAGCTGAGTTCAATATTCTATGTCCTGAAGGATATGGTTATGTTCCTGGTAAAGATGGGCAAATTACAGGTGAAAAATTAACACTACAAATATTTGCATGAATGAAGCTGCATTATTAGTTATTGTTATGCAATAAAGTTTTTTTTTTATAATTTACATGTTTATAAATACTGCATTTTTTTACTTTAACAGATATAATTTTAAAAAATAATTTTCAAGAATTAAGTTTATTTAATGATCAAATGACTTATTCAACAGATGCTAATGAATGCAGTATCTACCCTGGCATTTGTAAAAATGGCATTTGTATAAATACTGATGGTTCCTTCCGCTGTGAGTGCAGGGCCGGCTCTGTTCTGGATGCCAGTGGAAGAAACTGTATAGGTATGACCATGTCATAATAATTGGCTTTAGGAAAAAGATATATTGTTAAAAATTTAAAATTAATATTTGAAACTGTTTTTAATTATGACGCATGTTTATTCATGTTTTTCTTTTTGACAATTGTAATTAAGATTAACTTGAAATATTTACATGTTTTAAAGCAATTCTTTAAGATATCCAATTGTTTAGAGATGAAATACCACCAAGACACTATTATTATCAGATAAGGCGTACAAAAGAGATAATTTATTGATGTATAATAAATTTTTAGACAAAGATGAATGCCAAGAAAGAGATATTTGTGGCAATGGAACTTGCCGTAACACAGTTGGCAGCTTCCAATGCACTTGTAATGTTGGATTTGAACCAGGAGCTCATGAGAAATGTACAGGTAAAATGACTAATCATTTCAATTAAAAATTTTCAATTTTATACAACATATATTTATGTTTCCTTAAAATTAGACCAGGGGTCTCCAAACTTTTCTGCCGGAGGGCCGCATTAAATGTCAAACAGCAGTTTGGGGGCTGACTACACACAGTTTAGTTGTAATCTATACGTAAAAATAGTATCTTTTTTCTTAGATTAAAAGGTCTCCAGGGGCCCGATGAGAAGAGTTTGGAAATCCGTACCTTAGAAAATAAAATAAATGTAATTAAAAATATTTAAAGTGAGAAATAACATCCTTTATTCTTTAAGATTGTTAGATAATAAATATTTCTTTAAAATTAAGAGTTAGTCTTTATCTCTAAATTATGTAAAATTGTTACTGTCCGTCTAGATATTCTTAAAATCTATTCTTGTTTCTAGATATTGATGAATGCAGCAGTATTGCACGGGACAAGTGTGCATTCCGATGTGCAAATATTCCAGGTTCTTTCGTATGTGTTTGTCCAATGGGTTACAAGATTGCTGATGATAATGTGCATTGTGAAGGTAAGTTAACATTTATTAATATAAAATTTATTTTGGTAATGGTTGCTTAAACTCAATTAGTTTTTTTTAGAGAACCTTCATGCTATTGGTAAAATGATTAAAAGCTAATTCTAGCTATGGTTTTGTTGTTTTTTTTATTGTAGTAAATTTAGAGTTAAAACTCAAGTCCGAAATTATTACAAACTGGCCGTTCAGTGTCACAACTTCTTTATTGACTCATGCCCTTCCTATCTTGTTGAACTTTTGTTGGTCTACTCACCAAGTCGTCAGCTACGCTCTTCTGCAGACACACGCATTCTCTGTGTTCCTAAGACACGCACGAATACATTTGGCGAAAGGTCAAGTTCTTTTTGTGCAGCCAAACAATTGAATTCTCTACCATTACACATCCGTAGTATTTCAACTACTAAGTCCTTCAAGACTGCACTTAAGACACATCTTTTCAAAGTTTATTTTCAAAATTAATGAAACAACATTTCTGTTAATGATTAACATAGCTAATGTATAACGTATTGGCATTTATGTAGTTAGTATGAAATGAATGTTTACTTAATAAATATATGTGTTGTTATCTCCATGTAAAACGCTGTGAGCCCGGCTCCTTGCTGGGATACAGTGCTATATAAATTATCATTTTATTATTATTATTATGTTGAAACACATAAATGTACTCTAGTAATAAGACTCAATTTTTAAAATACCTCTTATTTTGAATCAGATGTTGATGAGTGTGCTACCCCTGTCAACAAGTGCAGATATGCCTGTAAAAATACTGTTGGGTCTTTCTTGTGTGTCTGTCCTGATGGGTTCACACAAATTGGGCAAGATGAATGCAGAGGTTTGTTGCCTTGATAGAAGTTATCCCATAACTACCTTGTTGTTTTTTTTTAATATGTTTTATGGAACATCCACTTTCAGGGGGATAATTTTTAATCATAATGAAAAGAAGCTGCACATTCATTTTAAAATAATTTGTTTTCTTCCATTACAATAATCCAATAGATATCGACGAGTGCCGCCAACCTGGAGTATGTGAAAATGGTAGATGTTACAATACACAAGGAGGTTACCGATGTGATTGCAATCCCGGCTTTCAGACAACTGAAGATGGAAAAGCTTGCTATGGTGAGTTTTACTACATCAGAACACACAAGATATTCCATTCAGAGGAATAACAATGAATTGGCATCGGGGCAGCTGCAAAGGGTGCCGAGGGCTAATCCTTCAATAATCAATTTATTCTGTATAATTTAATGTAGTATTTTCCCCATTTCTCAAGGGCGCCAAAAATGAAGTAGCAATGGGCGCAGAAAACCCAGCTATGCTTCTGATATCATTATTAAATCCAACTTGTTTTGATAGATTGTTAATATTACTATATTGTTTAGTTTAATTTTTATTACTCCTCTAATAAGTTATTTATTAATTTATATAATTATTAGATAAAGTTACCTCAACAAGTTTATGTAATTTAAAGGGTTTTTTTTCTCCCTCAACTTGGCTTAAAGACTTGACATCACATTGCTATAAATAATAAAAAAAACTAAAAATATTTATTTATAGATCGTCGTGAAGACTACTGCTTCCTGGAGCTTCAGGGAGGTCGTTGTGTCCGAACACAAGATCTGGCTAGACTGACAAAGCCTGAATGTTGTTGCTCCTTATCTGCAGCTTGGGGCAGAGGTTGTGAAAGGTGTCCTGCCCAAAATACAGGTACTTAAATTTTAATTTTTGTGCATTGCTTAATGAACAACTACTGTTTTTTATTTTTATTTGTATAAATAACAAAAATTTTGAATTCAGTGGCATTATTTGTTGTTATTTTTGTTCTATACAGCTGCATTCAGTAAGCTATGCCCACAAGGACCAGGTCTAACCCCTGATGGAAAAGGTAACAGATAATTTTATAACTTACATTGTATATAATATTAATATATATTCATTTAAAATCTCCTAGAGCAGTGGTTCTCAATCTTTTGAGGTACCAAGACAAAGACCACTTGAACATTTTTTGTTTTAGTCACGGACCACTACTGAAAATTGTTCTACTGCTGTGCTTGAAATTTATATATAACTATACTTTGTATATAACTAGTTACTAGTATATATGTTAGGTTAGTAAGTAAAACTATACTAATATACAACGATTCACGTGCTCCCAAAAAATATTGAATGTTTCCATTATTTTTTTATTTGTGTGTGTAATGAACAAATATCACTTTTACTAGTTTTTTACTTATAGTTTTATTCAATTTGTTTTGTTTGCTATAAAAAGCAAAACTTAAAGTCATAAGTAGTAGTTAGTATTAGTACGATTGCTATATTAAACCAATGCAGAAAATCCACATTCACAAAGATATGATGTTGCAAGAGAAAGAAGTATTTTTTAAGCTTTCTGAGATATTTCTGAGTACTACAAAATTTCATCAAGCTCACTTTCTGGTGCAAAATATTCAAAGTAGTATTGCTGGTCAGTTCTTTCAATTGGTTTAATTTCAATGGTAGTAAATTTAATGAGTCTATGTGTGCAAGAAATGGACTGGAAACACACAAAAAACTTTGAACATTCAAATCACCAAGGAAGAAGTTAAATTGATCCTGCAGTGATTGAATAGTGATTTCAATGGTCAAAACTCGAATTTATCAACAGTTGTTTATTGATTTCAGTATTTTCTGGTTTCTCAGTGTATTTGTACAATTGATCAAACGTGTGTAAGTTCCCCTGAAATAACCTTGTTTTACAAAGATCCAGCTTTTTCGTAAAAGCAGACACTTTTTTCTGAGAGTAATTATATATGTCTGCTTTCCTTGCAGAGATGAATTAAATTTATTAATTTCTTAAAATATGTTAGCCAATTAAGCCAGAACAGCAACCTATAAGCTACCGTTCAAATGATCAACAAGCATCAGAAATTTTTTTTAAAGCCTATTAAAAATTTCCCTCTCCTATTTGATAACCAGTTGTTTGGCAACTCGTATAGCCACCAAAAATGATGCTCTGAAACTCTTTTCATTGACTTTGGTTGCTAGTCGTAATCAGGACTCCTTAATATCAAGTGAATTTTTTAGCGCTGAAAGTATTCCAATGGTTTCACTGAGCAGACATTATAATTAGTTTTCATTGTCTTCAGAGTTTTGTTTGTTTCATTTGCAAGAATTTGCGAGCATATTACACATTTTGGTCTGAGTTGATCATTTGCTATGGCGCATATATAAAGCCCAAGCCCAAATACTCTTCATCCAACCCTCGCCAGCCAATTCATTTTTTTTTCTCCCAGGAACTGCATTTTATTCACACACATATTGTGAGGATGATTATGACATGAGGAATACTCATTCTTGTCCTACTGTTTTTGCCCGGTTGTTTTCTTCATTAAAAAATGTATCCATGTGTTCAATAAATTTAATGAATCTATTACATTAAAAATTGGCTTTAACTAATTTAAGGCTAATTTACTAATCATTTTCAAAAATTATTTTTTTTAATGTACACCAGTTGTTACTATAGTATTGTAGAATCTAGTGTGACATCAAGTGATTATCAGTATAGCTAAAATTAAATATAGACTCAACACATATTGATTTCAGCTCTATGTTCTCGCCCTTGATTCAATAAAATTAATAAATATTTTTGTAAATATTGAAAATATGGACACCATTTATACCTTTTCATGTTCTTAATTTTAAAAAATAAAAATTTCATGCTTTGCTCATGGACACATCTCTGTGGACATTAGTGGCCTGTGAAACACAGGTTGAGAACCACTGTCCGAAGCCAATCTTACCTTACTTAAAAAATTAGTTTCTCATAGATTTGGATGAACTTTCTTAAACATTTAGATGAGTTTCTTGGAAATTACATAGAACTTTTTCCTTTTTGGTTTTGATATTTTTACTTTCAGTTTACGTGGTTGAAGTAATGGGTATGGGTTTTCTTTTGAAAATTATTAACATCAACTATATATTATTCTCAGACATTGATGAGTGCTCCAGTATGCCAGGTGCATGTAAAAATGGCAGATGCCTAAATACAATGGGCTCCTATAGGTGTGTTTGTGACAAGGGCTACAAGACTGATGTCACAGGAAAGAAATGTGTTGGTAAGTAAATTTGTAAAAAAAATAATAATAATGAAAAGACAACAGACTTTTTTATGCTTCATCATATATAAACTAATTAGAATGACATTAAAAGACATAAACTGATAATAAATTTGTCAATGATGAATAGGAAAAAATCAATAGGTAATTTTTTCATTATACCTATTGATTTTCATCTATTTATCATTGACAAAATATCATTTTAATAACCAAACTACTGAAATTGAAAAGCATTCATTCAGAAAAATGATCATTAATTTAATTATATATGATATTTGAACAGTATTTGATTAGTAGAAAATAAGTTAAAGTGAATCTATAGTACAGAGATTATTTCTCCTCACCCTCAGATATAAATGAATGCAGGCAGAACCCTAAACCCTGTGAGTTTACTTGCTCTAACACTGAAGGCAGCTTCGTGTGTGGCTGCCCCCCTGGCTATGTGCTCAACACAGATGGACTGACATGCCGAGGTAAGATTTTTAACACACCAAAAAAATCGATCAAGACCTTAATTGTATAAATTGAAGATTTATTAAGGTTCTTCTTCATAAACAAAGAAAATTACAAGCATATAAAGGTTGTATTTTTTCAATGCACATTTTTTTTTCACAAATTTGAGACTTTAAAAAATGTTGCAGCTTTAAAAACATCTTTTTCAGAAAACTGAAGTAAATTCTTCTTCGTTTTTTATACAAATTAAGTGATTCCAGTTTATCATTGTTCAATGCTCAGGACTGATATCTAAGATTTTAACCTCTAGCAACAACAGCTTTCTATATCCAATGATTATTGTCTTATCAAATCTCAGTAATGTGGAATTTTCTTAATGAAAGCTGAAAATTAGTTTAGTTTTTAGACATAGCACACAAATTTGTTATTAACGTTGCTGAATTTTATTTGACTAAGTTTTTAGAAAAATGTATTAACAGATCTTGATGAATGCACTACCATGAGGCATGACTGTGCAGACACTTGTGTCAACACACCAGGAAGCTTCACATGTGAATGTCAGCCAGGATTCCGCAAGACGCGTACAAATGGATGTGATGGTAAGTTTGTAAAAAAAAAATTGTGTTCTATGATTTTTTGGTATACCACTTATAAAAGTGAACATAATTAATTTTTTGGCTTTTTTCCAAGCTTGGAAGAGGTATACATCTATGGTATAGAATTTTCAAGTGTATTTTATTTTTTCTAAAGTATATGTAAAATATAGATTAATAAGTACCTGCATGGAATTACATAATGGGGTAAAAACAAGTACCTCCAGTTTCAAACGCATTTATTGTTGATGTAACTGGAAAAAATAAAAATCATTTTTGATTTTTCAGATATTGATGAGTGTTTAGAAAATCCAAATTTGTGTGGACCAATAGGTCAATGTCAAAACACAAGAGGCAGTTATCAATGTATATGCCCTAAGGGCTACAGGCGAGATGAGAAAGGAACAAAGTGCATAGGCAAGTAATCCAAATAACTTTACCAAATCAAAAGTGGTTAGAGTAATAGACCTATGCACAAGTTTTATATTTTATTCTATTTTAAACTACAATAATTGGGGCCATCCATAAAATAAGTCACGCTCCAGAGGGGGGGGGGTGTAAGAAAGTGTGACAGTTTGTGGGAGGGGGTGTCTGGTCATGTGTGACGTCACTGTAATTTATATTCAGTTTTAAGTATTTTATTAATTTTTTAAAAAATTGTTCAAAAGTGGGGCGTACTTGGGAGGGGGGAGTCCAAGATTTGTGACAGGGGGAGGGGGGAGTTAAAAATGGCCAAAATAATGTGATGTACTTTATGGACGGCCCCTTACCTCAAAGACTAATCTTAATTTGATTCAGTGGTATACATATGTGAGGTGTACATCTATAAAATATAATAGAATTCTGTAGGAATCTAGGAATATGTTCTACTCATTCCAACCATGGGAAAGTTTTTAGAAATTAGAGACAAAGTATTACTAGGTATGGGAAAACACTCAGCAAAACAGAACTGACTTTAGTCATACAGTTAATCACTCTGAGGAGGTGTTAAAGAGGTAAGATGAAGTTAAGAAGAGGACACATATACACTGTAGATAATTGTTTGCTTATCTCTGTAAACACCAAAAGATTTTTAAAAAACAAGAAGAGCAACACCACAGGAGGCTTTGTCTTTATTTGTCTTTCCAAAACCTGTTCCCCCGCCCCTGATTTTGTTAGTCTATGCAGTTTCTATGCAACAGGAAAATTCTATGGAATATTTGTTCTAAAAGATATTAAATTCCATTGCAGCTTCTCGCCCCCAATAATTGTGAAGACAATTTAATGTATTTCAAATAAAAAAAATGTAAATCAGTTTAATCTTTCATTTTTTAGACATAGATGAATGTAAGGACGGTAAATGTGAAGGAGATTGCGACAACATACCCGGCAGTTTCCGATGTGAATGTCCTCCTGGTTACACACAGAGACCTGGAGGTCAATGCGTTGGTCAGTATCAGTTTGTGTCATAATTCTGTGGAAACCTCATTTCATTTTAAATTTATTTTAGTGTTTAACCATTTAGGACCATTCATAAAGTTGTTCTGTTGCTTCCTATAAAGTATGGATTTAGAGCTCTTAAAATGAAATAGGAATATATTAAGTAAATCTTTTTTATTTTGTTTCCAAATTTATTTTCCTTGAGAAAAAAAAGAAAGAAAGATAAACGAGACATAAAAAAATAAAAGTGAATTTAGAATTTAATAAATTAATCTGTTTTATGTATAACCATATTTGCCTAGTAATCATCTCCTATCATGTTAGCTATAGCTTTAATAAATTTGTAAACAAGAAAAATATTAAATCTTTATATTAGTTATATGTTATAAAAAGACCATCTATTTCTTTTTATTATTGCCAGATGAGAATGAATGTGCTTCAGAGTATGTGTGTGGATATGTGGCTCTATGCATCAACATACCAGGCAGTTTTGATTGTGAATGCTCATCAGGAAAAGATTTTGATACAAACTCACTCAATTGTGTTGGTAAGAACTGGAGTATTTTATGTTTTAGATACGATTCATTAGCCATGTTTTATAAACTCTTAAAATATTGGTTAAGATTCAAATTTAAAAAATCATTTTAAAAAATTGAAAATCTATTTTTAAATTTTGTAAACATAAAAAGAGAGCTAAGAAAAAGAACTTAGGTTATTCAAGTTCTGCTTGAAATAAAACTGCATTAAATCAGCCAAAAGTAGGATTCTTATTTACAAATACACAGTTATCTTTTGTATAGAAGGAGCATCTGTAATAGATAAGATAAATTATATAGATGAAACTAATTATTAAGCTTCAATAACTTTTAAATAGAAATTCTCCATCAGTGAGTTTCAGCTATATATTTTTAAAGAGTTGGTAGTTAGTAATATTTTTATTAAACAAAATTATGAGTAGTTAGGTTGTATTAAGAATATCATATGCTTTACAAAGAATAAGAAGTTTTAAATATATTTAGGGAGAGAGTGGTGTCCCAGTCCAAAGACATTTTTAGTTTTGTACAACAAACTAATAACATAACTGAAAGATTATTCAGTACTTGTTCAAATTCTCTGTAGATGGCAATGCATGTGGGGATCACCCTTGCCTCTTTGGATGCACACCATCACAAGGTTCTTATGTGTGTGGCTGTCCTCCAGGATATGAACCCATGGGAAGAGGGTAAGCAGCCCTAAATAAATAGAATCTGGTGTTGTATTAACGGCAATGTTTGTTAGATTTTTTTTAAATATTTCAAAGTTAGCATCAAATTCTAATTTTTTTAAATACTAGATGTAACTTCTTACTAAATCTTAAAATTTCTTAAATTTAAAGTCTCCAACTGTACCTATTAAGATGAAATTACAAATTACATTATTTAATTAAAATTATTACATTATATTTATATCCTCTGTCCAGTCACTGTATCACCACAGCTTCTTCAGCCAGTACTAAGTACCCTCCAGGTGTCCAGCTCCCCCATGAACCAGCTCCTAACACTGCCGGTAAACTGCCTCCAGGGGAGGGATGCTACCATTGTGACCATGACTTTGGTGAACTCCCATTGTCAAAACGAGCCAGGAGAAGTACATCCAGGTAATAATTAACCAACTAAATACCGCAAATCATTCTCACAGAATGACTTTTATTGTTTTAAAAAATAATCAAAGAATTTATTTTTGTACTTCTACAACTGTTTCCAATTTGGAAAAAAAAGCAAATTAAATTTTAATTTTTCAAAAAATTTAATTAAAAAAAATTTTTTTTATAAATTAAATCCATATATTCTTTACGTGTACTTGATAGTTAAAAGATGAGAGATTTATTAATTGATGATAAATGCTTTTAATAATGAATACTCACAAAAATGTATCTTTGGGTCTGATTATTTTTGGACATGTGTAGAAGGCCCAACATAATGGCAATCAGATTTACGATATGCTTCTCTACTTTGGCATACTTTGAAGCTTAAGTTTTTTTCATCAAAACATCAACATTAAGTTTATATGCTGTCCATTAACTTTATTAAATAAAAAGTGTTCATATTATTTTACTAGTTTTGCTTAAAATTGTGGATGTGAGAATTAAACGTGACTTACACTACACATACACAAGATAAGATCCGAAATTGACAAGTCTGACAAGTCTTTTAGCCTCTTGTCTCATGACAGTTGAAGTTTTTGTTTCATTATGACTAGCAACAGATACTTTGAACCAAAAACATTATATTTCTTTATTATCAACTTGTAAAATTATTATTATAAGAAAGACAGCTGTGACAGAAACTATCAAGGCACCAGAAACGATATTAAATAGATCTGCTATACTCCTGCAAAATCTTTTATCAGATTGAAATCTAATTTTGTATTTAAATGTCATTGAAGTGAAAAGATCTTACTTGAACAATCTGTTCTTTTGACATAAATTACAAAATGTATGAAAATGGAATAGTGGACTTGATTTCATATAAGTGACAACAGTTAAAGTTTTTGGGGGTTTTTTCCTAATAGAAATGGCAGTTCTAATGAAATTTTATTACATCCTTATACTTGCCTAATTTCAACCAAATAAAATGCTATCAAATATAGCCCATCCTCAAAAAAAAACCCCAAAAAAGCTTTATTAAATTGTCAATTTTTACATGCACAAAAGGCATGGGATATAAGTTATCTTTAACATCACTGAGATAGTTGTAAATGTTTTATAGAAAAATCTAAAACCATTAAAGTAAAACATTCACTTATAATTTACAATTTATATTATTTAATTTTTTTTAATGACATGATTGTGCACAAAAAAGTCATATGCTACCAACTCTTTTATCAGGACACTTTTTACTCAAAGGAAATAAAAAATATCATCTCCTTGTTGAACTTGAAAGTTTTTTTACTGGATGAAAGTGGTTATTGTATGGCTTATACTTTCAGGCTCACAAGAGAGGCTTCAAGCTTAGATGAGTTGATTAACTATTTTGGTAACACAAGTGGCATAGTTAAAGACATGAAGGCAGGAGATGGAATCAATAAGCACAAGAGTGTTCCCCAGAAACTTAGGCATAAAAAGGCAAGACCAGAAGAGCTTCGTTTTTTTTAATGCCAAATTAAATATAATATCACTCTGGACCTTATTTCTGAGTTTTTGTCTTTTTTTCCCCTTCATCTTGTTGATCTAATATCAATGATTTTAATGAATAAATATTATTTTAGATTTTAAAAAAGAGTTGATATAAATTAATTAAATTATGGAACATTATGTCATTAGCATTGAAATAAATATAAATTAAAATAAATAAGATACAAAGTTTATAAATGTAACGCTTTCATTACTGTCGCAGATCTTGTGCATGTCTATGAATTAAATAATTTTCTTTAATGAAATTTTCTTTAATATATAACATTTTTGCCATGATAAAACTAAATAATGTGCATTATTTTGATATTCACAGGTCATTTTGAATGATTTAAACAGCACTTCTCTTGCACAAGAACCAGCTCCAATCAATTCATCTGAAACAGTGGTTATGTACATATTGACAAATCAAACTAAGCCACGCACAAAACTTGTCAAGGTCATTCCCGCCTTAGCTGTGCTCCGCCATAATGTGCGTTACAGGATAAAATCAGGAAATAAGGAAGGGTATTTCTCCATGCACAAGAAAAAGGGGGTTAGCTCACTACACTTCACCAAGCATATCAAAGAACCCAAGATTTTTAATTTAGAGATTGAATGCAAGCCCATTGAAAGGGATGAGAAAGTTGGAGGGAAAATTGTTCACCTAGAGCCTTACATCCTCCATCTAGAAATTCATGTAGTCATCAGTCAAAAAGATTTGTGAGGGTTCCATCTTGTACCATGGAGCGTTATTTGAATGTTTTGTTATTTTATTTTTTCTGTTTTTGACAACTGTGTAAATGCATATCTCTTGTGATCATGAGTGTTCATTGTGTGTTGATATGTTTCATGGAATTACTTGTGAAGAAATCAGCATAATAGTGTACATTATTGCTAGTTTGGATGCCTTGCAATGCTCTGTTATGTTTATGACATCATATTATATTATTCATAGAATGTAAAAATATATTATTATACATATATATATATATATATATAAACATGTTAATGTGATTATATTTTGTTAACAGCAAAAAATGGCAACTTAACTCATAATTTTGTAATTTAAAACAAAAACAAATTTTTTTTTATGCACACACTCATTATGTGCACATAGGTTTCTACCACTAAAAAATATTTTTTAACTCTATATTCCAAAATAGTGTTCCAATGAAGGTCAGACATTTTGTGGAAAGATAAATTATAACTCACTGAGTACATTTTATTGTGTAACAATTAGTGGTCAAATCGCTGTATGAACTTAAAACAAGCCTACCTTAAACATTCACTTTAAAGTATTTAAATAACTTGTTAAAAAAGGGATGCTCAAAACATATCAACTGCACCATGTCATCAATATTACTATTTCACTTTCCTTTGGGATTTTAATTTACTGAATGTTATTTCTGACAAATATACATAACTTTTTAAAAACTACTCTAGAAGATTATGCCCATGATGTGAAACATTTGAAAAGAAAATTATTTTCTGTTGTGAATTTTAAAGAAAGCTTTTATAAAAAATCATGTATCATGCCTTATCTCTCAAGATGGGAGATAATAGTAATAGATGATAAAGGACCCATAAATTATATTTTGTTTCAGCAGAGAGTTAAAAGCCTGTCTACATTATGCGTGATGAAAACCCCAGCAACTGGGTCATAAATATATTTTTGTCCATGTGCCATATGATTAATGTACAGTAATCAATATTATTAGTAATTTTTCTTTTCTAGCAAAATGCAAACAATCTTACAAGTTTTGTTATGTAAAAACTTATGTAAGAACTTTTGAAAGTTGTTTAAATGTTGCAATCTGTAACCTGCACTGCCTAGAATTTGTTTATTTTTAAAAAATAAATATAATATTTAGTTGTTGATTTTTTTGTTCCAACTTTTTATTTTCTGTATTGACTCTCATGCCTTCATAAACAAAGCAATTGTGCACTCTTTGCCTTTGACTAGTTGCCAACTGTTGCATCATTAACCCCTATACGTTTTGTTTTACTATGTAATCAAACTTGACTAATCTTATTATTTACATATGATGATTACTAGATGGCATTAACTTGTACTTCACTTGTTTCCAAAAAGCTTTAATAAATTGACTATGCAAGTTTGTCATGCCTCTAACATTTTCAATTTCTAACCAATAAAGAAAGTATGTAAAACACTTTTTAAACTCTTTTATTGTCTTGGTTTCTATGATAAATAATTACACTTTTTTAACCAAATATCTGTTTGCTACATTTCTCTTATTATAAAATAATAACTTGTCTAAATTGTCTGATTATTGTTGTTTTTGTTAATCTACTGTCAATTTTTTTTAATGAAAAATAATTAGAAATATTCTTGATATTATTATTTTAAAAGAACTCGGGAGGAACTCATGAGTTTAATTTTTTACCACATTATGGAAAAGATTGCAATGGTGTTCTGGTTGATGATTAAAACTGAAATGTCATTAGTTGGTCTAGTAACATTGGTTAAACTCTTGATACAGCAATTACCTACTATGACAATTGAACAAGCATTAATGAAAGAAACAAGTGCATTTATCTGAAACCAAACATTTAACTAACAACAACATTATCGTTTATCCTTAATGGTAGATGGTTTGTTTTTTTTAATGTGTTTTGTAGTGGTACGTCACCATATCACAACTGAAATGGTTTGTCCTAATGGACGCCCACGGAACGAGAAGTTCCATTTTTTAAATGGATGAGGTTGGTTAAAACGATTTCGTGAAGGTCCATATGACACATACTGAATTGGTTGGGGTTTTTTTTTTAGTTTACTAATTACTGGCAGAGTTATGGCCACACCCTTTCATTTAAAAACTTATGTCTTATGCTCGCTGGAAATACCACCCCTCAGTGAAACGAAAAAATAGGCGCTATTTGCATTCCTATCAAGGGGCATAATTTATGTATGGAACCACGAAAATGTACTAGGTGTTAGTCTCTAGGAGAGCAGACAGTCAGTGTAACAATAAATAAATTTGAACAGCAACCGTTGAACTAACCAGTTAAAATCAACGCAAGGGCTAGGAAGCAAAACTTGCTAGTTCTCCAGCAGTAATGATATAGACATGTACATGTTCTGGGCTGTCGTAGTTGATGTGTCGATTTTCCTAACGAAGAAAATATGAGCTACGTCTAATAAAAACCTCAGCATATGCTAGAAAATAGTCACTACATATATTTTTAAGAAGATACCGCCTTGGGTAAAAATCCCCCCAACCCCAGCTCAACATCTTCCGGTCGCCAATTCTGACAATGTTATTGGCCGGTGTCTCATTGGACTGGCTGCCAATCTCAGGCGATAGAAATGACAAGTTCCCCCCTCCCCACACATACACACAACATTTGTTCCCGCCACTAACCGCTACATCTATTACTCAATGTCTGTTCATCGTCATCCTATACCACTGTCCACAAAATTTAATCCTCAATGGCTGTTAAACCTACACCACTTTACAGTACTTTACACGACATCTAATCCTCAATGGCTGTTAAACCTACACCTCTTTACACGACATCTAATCCTCAATGGCTGTTAAACCTACACCACTTAACACATCTAATCCTCAATGGCTGTTAAACCTACACCCCTTTACACGACATCTAATCCTCAATGGCTGTTAAACCTACACCTCTTTACACGACATCTAATCCTCAATGGCTGTTAAACCTACACCCCTTTACACGACATCTAATCCTCAATGGCTGTTAAACCTACACCCCTTTACACGACATCTAATACTCAATGGCTGTTAAACCTACACCTCTTTACACGACATCTAATCCTCAATGGCTGTTAAACATACACCTCTTTACACGACATTTAATCATCAATGGCTGTTAAACCTACACCCCTTTACACGACATCTAATCCTCAATGGCTGTTCTTTCCACGCTACTTTACACTACTCTAATCCTCTAAATGATTTCAGAGGGGAAATAAACAACTGAACCAGCAGTGATTTTTTAAAATCCTCTTTACGACATCAATCTAAATCAGGGATCGGGACACTATGGCTTGCGAGCCAGATGTGGCTCTATCGATGGGTACATCTGGCTCGCAGACAAATGTTCGATTTTTTTTTTTTTAAATGTTGCTTTATACTCCTTTAATCTACACATTACTTGCATATCCGAAAAAAGGGAAAACGTATCCAGGCCTGCAGACTACAAAGCCACCAGCAAAGCAATGCAGCACCATAAGTTGCATTAATAGTAAGAAATACTCATTGTTTATTAGCAACAGCATAACAATGTTATTTTTTAAAACATAATTATTGTACTTCAAGTGTTGAATTTACACAAAATGCTCACATATAGTTGAACTTTTAATTTTAAACATAATGCATGGCTCTCATAGAATAAATTTTCAATATTATATAAAATTTTTGTTTATGGCTCTCTCAGACTAAAAGTTTCCCAACCCCTAATGTAAATGTTATTTCTACTTATAAATAATTCTCTATTTTCTTTACCTTTTTTTACGTAAGAAAAAAAAGTTTTTCCAAATAAAATTGTGGTGGACCCTCACTGGATGCCAATGATTTGGTATATTATAGTTATATTTTTTCTGATAGCCTACAATTAACATAAAACATACATTATTTTAATGTTTATTATGCAAAACAGGCAGAATCCATACGTAATCTTCATTAAAGCACAATGAATAAAATCCTTTTTTAGCGCATTTTCGAGAAGTCGAATGCGCTATTGCACCCGTTTTGTCCGTCCGTCCGTCCGTCCGTCTGTCATCACCTTTGATCACAGCATCCATAAGTCCTAGACCCATGATGTATATATGTTTTTTGTATGTCCTGACCTGCCATTTGTGCATCAACACTCAGTTACTCGATCCGTTAAAAAACCCCGTTAAAACTACCAAAAAACTTTGCGAATCGAGAGGTAACACTGGCGCAGGGAACGGCCGCCATTGCCGGAAGTCGAATACATCATTTTTCAGGCATTCAAGAGTGGTGCGAAGGCGTGCAAAAGAATTAGTTTTTTTTTTTTTTGTTGACGTCATTAGAATATGTGTAAAAGTTTAGAGAGTTTTACGTCATCATTTGTGGAGACTTGTAGTTAGATTAAAGAGAAAATAAAATTTTTTAAAATGTAAAGAAATTACTTTTAAATTAAAAAAATGTCAGGTATATTCATTACACAAGAAAATTCATAAAAATATGTCTAAAATCTAAACACAATTACTGATAACTACATAATGCTGATATCTAACATAAGTACTGATACATAATACGAAAATGCGCTAACACGTCCTGAGTTCCAAAAGGGACCAGGCTTAACATGATTTTTTTTTTAATAAAGTGAAATCTTTAAGCCTTAAGTTAAAGGTAATTTGTAAAGGTAATCATGTTGAAAACTCATCCACTAAGCTGAGGATCCGAACTTTGACGATTCAGCGGCTGAGTTATTCACAACACCAGCTGTCCACAGCAAGCTACTTACGCCACTTGAGCCTTATTCACGTTTTACATATTGGCTAAATGGTTATTAAAGTAAGTCAACAATCCAATTAGCGCTATTTACACGCACCAACTGTCTCCTGATCTAACTGGTGCTTGTACGTGTCAAGCTGTTACTGACTGCAGCCATCTATACTTGCGAGATGTTATGACCAGTTTCAAATGGCTTTTCTCAACATATTGCATTGTTTAAAGAGAGTGACGTAACGAGAATGTGAAGGAGTCGCCTTTCTGTATGCAACCCAGTTCTTCTTGTGGGCCGTCCATAAAGTACGTCACGCTATTTTTGACCATTTTTAACTCCCCCTGTCACAAATCTCGCCCCCCCCCCTCCTCCCANCCTCCCCCCTTTTCCCCTGTCACACTTTCTTACACCCCTCCCCCCCTTTTACCCCTGTCACACTTTCTTACGCCCCTCCTCCCTCTGGTGCATGACGTACTTTATGGACGGCCCATCGGGAGAGGGGTGCATTTAATGAATTTTAATGCGAGAAATTAATTCATCGTTTGCTGTGAGAACTTTGACAAATGGCTCAGCAGAAATCCATTTCATAATAGTCTGTAACTGCCTTCTATTATTGAACTCATTTAGTGGCACCATGGTTTAGCCTGGAAAAAGTGTCTCACTTTTTAAAGTGATTCATATTATTGTCTACTGTCATTCACATTCACACAGGTGCGAAATAATAATAATAATTTTGTGTATTTTGCTCCAAAATATTTTGTTAATGCTGTCTAAATTTTTAGACAAATTGTATAAGAACAGACGGTTTAACACATTTAGTAGGAAAACTTCATATACACATTATGTACAAAGCATTTTAATAATATTTCTGTACCACGTGTAAAAAAAAATATTCAGAATTTTACAATGAAACAATTTAAATTTACAATAGATTACATTATGAATATACAATTCTATAAGATGCATTTGAACATTTCTGTACCTTCTGTGCCATATGTTTTTTATTATTATTTTTTTAAATATGTTTAGAACTTCAAATGGAATTATTTAAGTTAAAAATTTTAATAACCTAAAGTAGGAAGTCATGAGTCTAAATTTATTTTATCACGCTGGCAGAGCCGTCCCGTGCATCCTGCGGGTGAAAGAGTGCGTGTGTCTGGGGGGGGGGGGGGGGTGCGCTATGTATTTATGGGGCCACATGTTTTTGTTCTGTAAAAGAAAAAAAGATGTAGTGGAAGGTATCTTAATTTCAAACAACAAATTTTCATGAGGAGAACATCACACGAAGATTTTAAGTGATCAACAGCACCATTTTCTGGTCCATCATAGCCAACCTATAATTTAACACCCTAGTTTACCATAACAACAAAAATATATTCCATCTGTGCCCGCCCCCATGATTGTCATTTAAAGAAAAAGTGGTGGATGGTGCTTTATTGTTGGAGACCTAAATTACAGGCCTAGATTGGTGTCTAGATATACAGTCGAACCTGTCATAACGAGTTTAATTCGTCCCAGAGTCTAACTCGTTAAGCAAAACACACGTTATGCAAAACATTTTTTTCCCATACAAATCAATGTAAAATAAGATAATCCGTTCCATCCTAAAAAAAAAAGTCATTTTTCAAATAAAAATTTATTAACACTTTTTCTAATAAAATTATTAATGAAATGTTAAAGAGTGAAACAACTAGAATACAATTTAGATTTGAAACAAAAATCCTAAACAAAAATATAAATTTGTGACAAATAATTATCCTTTTTTAACCAGAAAACTGTCCAAATATATTTGTTTTTGCCGACGTTTCAAAATTTAACGAAAATGTGTCGTAACCTTTTCGTAGATATTCTTGACACCCCATTTGAAGCATCCATCTCCTTAATTGTTCATGAGAATAGTGCAGATCTTTGATGTTGGCCGATTCTATGTACGCCCAAGATTAGCCACGCCCACAACTTGTTCTCGCTTACCAATGGTTTTTCGTTTTATTTCAACAGTTGTTATTTTTTTCTCTTATGATTGTCTTCTTGTGTTTTTTTTTCTTTCGAATACATTTTAGCACGGGTTATTATTAAACTTTGCACATTGAAAAAAATTAGAATACTGCCTGAAGACAAAATTTGTAAAAACTGTTGATCACAAAGAGAAACAATACGCAAACAGACGAGTGCTTAACACAGAATCAAACATCGGGCGGAAGTGCCAGCTCACAAATGAATTTCCAGGGGGGGGGGGAAGGACTTTTTTGCGTCACTCGTTATAGGAATCCCCGCTCGATAAGGGAGGAACTTTTTCCACACAAAAAATCTATTATAAGAGGTTCTCGTAATGAAAGGTTTGACCGACCAGTTCGGGTTTGTTAAGTTAAGCACTTTACATAGTTTGATTGGTTCTAACTGGAACATACTAGATATACTTAATTGATATGCATTGGCATGGGTCACAAACAATCTAGATATGGCATGACGGATGTAAAAAGGTTTGAATAAACTCTTGATTTAGTTTCAGCTAGATAGGTCTATAATGATCTAGTTTTATTTGTCTATATTAGCGTTAGATTGTCATCAATTGGTTTGATCATTGTTGATTCCGGTTATTTTCGTCTAAAATTGATCTAACAGCTAAAGAGACACTAGATAAGGCTTAGAAATGCCAGAATCGCTCTAGATTTTTATAGAGTTTTGAAAAGTCTTGCTATGTCACATTTGGTCTATATTGATCTTTATATACTATAGTTAAGAATGTTTAGATTGGTCTCTTTTGGTCTAGGGGGCCGTCCATGAAGTACGTCACGCACCAGAGAGGGGAGAGGGTGTAAGAAAGTGTGACAGTTTGTGACCGGGGGGGAGGGGAGGAGTTAAAATTGATACTTTATTGACGGCTCCCAGATAGATTTTAATTGGTATTCATTGATCGAAATATTAAGTTAGATTTGTCTTGACTGACCTAGATTGCAGGTCTAGATAGGAAACAGAGGTCTAGTTTTGTCAAGTCCAGTTGGTTCAACATTTTCCCAATTGTTATAAAAAGATATACAATTTACTTGTTTAAGTTATACAGTGTCTATAATGACATAGTTTTTGGTTGCATCTAGATTGGTCTAAGGGGTAGTCCATAAAGTACGCCACGCTCCTGATTGGGGGAGGGGTGTAAGAAAGTGACAGTTTGTGACATGGCGGAGGGGGGCGGCCATGTGTGACGTCATGGTTTTTTAATATAATTTTTAATTATTTTGTGAATTAAGAAATTCTTTTTTTCGAAAGTGTGACGTACTTTCTGGGGGNGGTCAAAAATGATTTTTAAAAATAGCGTGACGTACTTTATGGACAGCCACCTTCTAACAACTCTCCCGTTTCCTTGTGCCGTGGAACGATTCACTGCTTTATAACCAACTGTACCATTGTGTGGACGCTCACAAATCTCTCTGTAAAATTATACACGGTTCCTTTGAAAGAACACGATTTGTGCAGCCCAATATTTAATAGTTTGGTGTTGTTGTTGTTGTTGTTGTTTTACCCAAACCAATCATTTGCAAAACAGTATCGTGAATTTAATAATAAATAACAGGCAGCGATGGCGTCACATAATAATTACGACTTACGGCAAGGATTTTGATTCCGATCACCATTAGGGTACGTTTAAAATAGATCGTTATCATGGCTGAAAAAATATCGATACCCTTCCACTTATTGTTCAAAGTGTGGGTAATTTTTATATTTAAAAAATATTTTATTTTAAAGCGGTGAATTTTTTTAATGAATTTTAACTGCACGAATTTTTCATGTTCCGTACATTACAAAATGTTTGAGGAACCTTGACAGACACTTCTAATGAATCTTGTAATACATGTTATTTATTTTTAAAAATTTATTTATTTAAGCTTTGGAAATCCTGTTTTAACGTGGTGGCAGAGAAAGAGAAAAAAAATATAACAACACATCCCGTTCTGAGACCCAAAAAACAACTGAACTCCATTTCCAGCCAGTTAGGATAAATATTTAAATTTTGGTTTACATGTAAAGCACGTACTGCTTCGAGTTTTGGCCATGCAGACGTCGCATGTGTTTATGGAAACTATAACATAAGATGAACAAACACTCAAAGAACGGACCTTTCAACATTCATGTCGCTGGTACCGAGCAGTTTTTCCACAGGTTGACGTGTACGGAACTGGTTGCAAGTACCAACCGATGACGTGATGTCAACTGGTTTTAAAAAAAAAAAAATTATAAAAATTTTTTTTTTTTAATTTAAAAAAAAAAAAAAACCCTTTGACATGTAGTACACTTGATCACTTCGTTTTTTTTTTTTAAATTGTTTTTCGGCACGTATGTGGAATTCTTGTACCCTAACAGTGAAATCAACCAAAAGATTGTACATAGATTTTGGCATTTATTTATTAAAAACTCCTGAACTTGGTCGTGTTTTTCATTGGAATGAACCTAGCAACTACCGCATTTACAGAAGGCAAGCGACATCAGACAGAGACGGTTCATTTTTCTTCACCCTTAATTCCCAAGGGCTATGTAGCAAACACAAGCACACGTCAGTTCAAATCACTTTGTTTGAATCTCAAACCTAACCAAATGGATAGGATTACACACCCGTTTTGTTCGAAAACGGGTCCAATCACGTGACAATGCCATCATGTGTTTAATTAAATAGTATGTTTTTTTTTTATATATAAAAAGGAAAAACTCTCAGCACGTCCAATTTTTACTCGCCAAAACTCCATGGAATTGTTTTTAAAATAAACGTTTTAACGGGGTTGAGCCGATAGTTTAGCTGAGAGCGGCTTGTCTTCTTGAATCCTCTAAAACGTTTTAAATCGGTCGTTTTCAATGACGTTACTGGCTTATACGTGTGCAGCTCAAGGATAGGACTGCTCAGCCACACGAGGAAATGAAACCCAACCCAACGGTGATGCACAATCGTCTCTCGAGACGGAGGGATGCCGATGCAGAAGCGTAACTGGGTTTTCCGCGCCCTTGGCTAATCCCTTTTTGGCACCCTTAGGAAATAGAGAATATACTAAATGGAATAAATGAAATATTGAAGGATTAGCCCTCGGCGCCCTTGGCAACTGCTCCGGTGCTAAGTCATTGTCACGCCTCTGTGCCAATGATGGCTTATACAGAGCAGACACATTCTTGAATCGCACAAATAATTTTTAAGTTTCGAAATTAGACGATTAAACCACCAGTTTACAACAACGCGGTTTTCAGCATCGATATTCCATTTTGTCCGATGCACAACGAGATGCATTAATTCAGCTCTCAGCTCGGATTGATCGCTTTTCTACATTTCCTACCCACTCGAGCCACGTCATTGTGTAGAAATGTTGGCTGTTTTTTTAAAAACCTTTTTAGTTTTTTAATGACTGTACACATGAAACTGAAACTTAAATTCGAATTTCAATAGCTCCAATGTATATATTTACATTTGATTTAAATCCTTTATACTTTATCTTCGCTTTCTGAACACATGAAATTCTCAACTTTTCTGTTTGAGCGTTGCGAGCTTGGAGATTACCCAAAACACGATTCCGGTGACGGGAAGTTTGAGTGCCACCACCCAGTTGGTCAGATACAGTCCGACGGCGAGAGTCAAGAAGTATTGACACGAGCACAGTGTGTAGGTCAATCTCAAGACACTAGTCAAGGCCAAGCAAACCAACGCCGTAAGGCAGTACACAACGACGGAGTTGACGTCACTGTCCTCGAGCGCTTCTATCACGTGCTCTTCGGCGGGTTGGTTGGTCAGCCGCTCGTAGAGAACGTGCTTGAATGTCTTCACTACCGAGTGGCTGAGCTTGGCGTAGAAGACAACGTGCACGAACTGAATGACGAAGCACATGACGAATATTAACAGCACAGAGCTCTGCTTGACGCTGACTAGACAGCTTTCAGATTCATACAGAACGGCGTCTGTGTTCGCTGCCGGTGCGATTGCCAGGGTAATCCACGTGAGCATGGCGTTCAGGCCAATAGAGAGGCCGAAACTTGCCGCTTGTGGGCTTAGCGCGACGTACGGCGACACCGTTCCTTCGTTGAGCTTCCTTGGCGACATTATGGGGACGAGACGGTAACACACGATGAGGCTCGAAGCGTAGAGAACTAGCTGCACGACTGTGATGACGCCGGCGAAGAAATATTCACACTGCTGTCCCCACTGGAACACAGAGTACAGATCCGCTGCCATGGGGGAGACGATGGCGGCAACCAGGGGGTCAATGAAGAAAGTGGACACAAAAGTCTGACGGGTGCTGCCCACGTCCTTTCTAGAACACCTGGACCACAGCTTCCACACGATGAGCTCATTGATTAGAATGATTGGAAGTCCCGCCGTCAGAATCACTTTCATTGTGGGCAAATCCATTTTACTACCCTTCTTTGATGTGTGTAAATGAGCGATTTTCAGCGTTTGAACACGACAGTAAAGTAATTATCCCTAGAGCTGCCGCGGGAAAATATCGTTTGCATAATTCAAGGTGGTGTTTGTAATTTCGTTCGTGAACACTGCTCTCTCTCTCTCTCTCTCTCTCTCTCAAGCACTTACATCACGTGACATTGCTACACATGAGTTTGGTCGTGGTTTTTTTTGTCATTATTTTTTTTAACTCTCTGTGACTAAGACTGGGAAATAAAGCCACTCTGATCTACTTGGGATATTCTGGCACAAATTTGGCGGCCTTTTATTTTCTCGTCACCAGGCGTTAACATTCGCTGCTAAGAGGAACCGGTTCATACCGGCTGCCTCCACTTCCACGTGAGAATGTTATCGCACGTCGCGTCCGGTGTTTATAAATAATGCGGAGGATCCAAAGGACACGAGTTTGAGTGATGGGGAGCACGTCACAGCGTCAGGCGGGCGCCTTATCTGCTGCGGGCCTAATTACAACAGGTTCGCCATGAGCGAATGTTCCTCAATGCAATGCGCCCCAATTTCTCTGCACTGCTTGTTGTTGTTCGTGATGGTGTAAATATCCTGGGACGAATTTGTCTGTTGTTGGTCTACACTTAAGTTGCGTAAACCATGATGCAGCTGGTTGTAGGTAGACAAGCTGGTTAGTTGTAAACGCAAGAGAGCACAGGTCACCGAGAATCAACGCAAATTGCTCGCATCCAATGGGCCTCCTGGTCTTTGCTGACTGTGGAATAAACAGAAAAAATGTGAACAATATTTAAAGTTCTTTTCAGTGATTGAACCCAGCGGTTCAGAAAATTATTGTATTCCTGACCCCTTACCCCTTACCACTTTAGTGATCCCTTTCTAATTAAACTCCAAAAAACGACATGAGATTAATATATCTATCAAATAGATAGGTCTAACTACTGTATACATCATTAAATATTTAAATTAAATGAGAAATTTCAAAATTTAAAAACGTGTTTCAAATTCTAGTCTTTACGTTTTGATTATTATCATGTACTTAGATTTTTGATACTCCCACACATTCTACTATACTCTCACACACATTCTACTTAACTCTCACACACATTCTACTATACTCTCACACACATTCTACTTAACTCTCACACACATTCTACTATACTCTCACACACATTCGATTATACTCTCACACACATTCGACTATACTCTCACACACATTCTACTATACTCTCACACACATTCTACTATACTCTCACACACATTCTAATATGTTTTATTCGGTATCGCCCTCATCGCTTTTCTCTCTTTGCAGCCTTGTCTGTGTAAGTGTGAGCATAAACCCATCATTCCGACTTAGTGTCACTCACACCAATGTAGTTTTAGTATTAGGCAGTAAACACTCACGTTAATGTTCTATGTCACAATCGCAGAGTTGAGTTGGGTTAATTATAAACTATAAGGCAACAACAACAACAACTCGTTTTTTGGCGGAATGATCCCTAGGGGTGGGACGAATTCAAAGTATTAAATCTAAAATAAATATTTTCTAAAAATGTTAAAAACGTTGAATAACAAAAAAAAATGTGCTTTCGAATTTGTATTTCGAGATCGCAGAGGATGTATAAAGTAAATTTTATTAAATTATGTTTCCAACTCAGTTTAACTTTAGTTTTCTCGATAATTCTAAGACATACATTTTTTTTAAAGTGTAGATTATGCTTATATTATTTCATCATTTTAAAAACTGATTTATTTTTAAATTTTTACTCATGTCAGAATATTTTTTAAAATCAATAAATAAAAGGTATTTAGTCAATCAAGGTTTGTACATCGATAGAAAATGTAAGTGTGCTCAAACAAACAAACAAACAAACATATATTAACAAACAAACAAACATGTATCAACAAACAAACAAAAACAACAACACTACTTCTTACATGGGGTGTGCTTTGTGCTCGGATGTTTACCATCAGACTTAGATCTGAAAGAAAAATCCACGCAAATTATAACAATATTTAACTTTTTCAAGTCATTGTATTCAGATGCGCCATTAAGGGGATGCGGGGGGGGGGGGCCGAACTGGGTGACACCATGATAGGGGGTGACATCAAAATGTAACATTCTGTAATGCTCCCGTTTTGGGGGGCACTGACAGACTGGGAGGAAGTCTATGGGATGTGTCGTGAGGGAGTGACAACATGACTTACCACACTGGGGGCCACCAACCCTTGTGACGCCTCTGATTTTATATTTAGTACACGTATCATATTTTCGACATGTGCGAAAGCTGCAGCTCTTTAGCTTACGTTGTGGTATTTTTAAATCCCTTATGTTAACTTCACTCTATTGTCGTTGTCCCGCCAGCGGAAAAACAAAAGTAAAAAATGGCCCACTTTCCATGATCCTATCAAGCTGAAATTTTGCACATTGACTTGTGTCACCTAACAAGGCATTGTTTCAAAATTTCAGATCGATTGAATGTACCCTAATTAAATTAATGAATTTTTATTTTATGTCTAGGTATCTCTATGTAGCATGTGTAGCAGTCTGCTATAGTTGACATCCAGTCCTCAATGTCACAGGGGTCTGTCGCGCGGTGCGTATTATATTGAACATAATCAATACCTGTATGTATTTTAACTTATCTTATATGTTACAGAAGATTACTGCGTCCTACGATTATCTATGGTTTGTGTTGGTCCTGAATTCTTATTAGAGTTTTAAAAGTTGATAAAGTGTTGGTTTTCCTTGTTTCTTCTGGCAGCCCATCCCACGCCCGAATTCCGGACGGGGAAAACGAGAATTAGTTCTTGCATTATGAAATAAGGAATGTGTTTTTATACTTATGTCTATCTGGTGGTTGTATTAATTTATCTTGGTGTTGTATTTCTAAATTATAATTAACTGATTTATATGTTATTACTACTTTTCTCTTGGTTCTTCTATCCTCTAGTGTTTCAAGGTGTAATGATTCATATAATGGTGTTACTCTTGTAAGTTTTGAATATTCTCCAGTAATAAATCTGGTAGCTCTTTTTTAGAATAATTTTTATAATGTATCAATATTTCTTTGGTGGATGGGTCCCATACAGCAGATGCATATCACAGTAGAGGTCTCAACAAAGTGAGGTATTATTTTAATTTCGTATTCTTATTACATCAGTAAAGGTTTCTTTTTATATAGCTTAAAGTTGTGTTTGATTTTTTAATAACTTTATTGACATGGGGATTCCATGATAGTCTCTCATTTATTATTACCCCTTAGTATTTTGCATCTCAAGTTCTTTTCCATGAATGAAGTATTTTTTAAATTTTATTTTCTCTCATATATTTATTTATGTCACACATTTATTTATGTCGTATATTTATTTATGTCATATATTTATTTATGTCTCATATATAAGGGATTTATAGTCAAAAACTTTGTTTTTCGCGGGTTGTTTAACTCTCCTCGGGTTCAGAACCACTGCATGTCATGCGAGGAGCACGTGTGTTAAAAAAGGTGATAGTTTTCTACGGCTCTAATTGGACATAACACCGGTCCGTGTTTGTCATGTTGAGTCAGTCGAAGAGCGAGTTTTGTTGATTTCTGACTGGTGTTTCGTATTTTCCGGCAAGCGGTGAAACCTTACACTGCTGTATAATATATATTTTTTAAAAATATTTTTAAAAAACCGTGATGACATTTTAACCTAAAGATGATCTTCATTTTTTACCAAGTTTTCTGGGTTATTTCTTTTGTTTTCTTTCAAATACTATTTTATAATATTGTTTCCTTATACAAGTTAATTCTTGAACCGCATACATAAAATTTCTATTAGAATATAATATATTAATGTTATGACTTATGGTGTTATGAAGGAAATTAACCATTTAATTATTTTAGTAGTTTATTTATATTTCCAATTTTTACATAAAGTAATTTTTAAATGGGCATTTTTTTGTTGTTGTTTAATTTGCACGCCTACGTTCACTTGAGATTAATAGTTGTTGTTTTTTTCTTTTTACCAAAATACAAAATAAATCATAATATAAATAAATCACAATACTCAGTTTTAAAAAAATAAAAGATTCAAATACCTTGTAAGAGTTGATTGACACTGTAGCGTAATCCTAAGTTCAAGAAGTCAGAACGATATTATTCTCGTTGTTGGAGAGTCATATTTTTATATTTGGTCAAGGTCAGAGAGCCACAAGTCGCAATGTCACTGAGTGAATGAGTCGTGGAATCAAAGACTCACTCTGTGTCAACAAGCAGGGCCGGCTTTAGGCATAGGCAAACTAGGCCGTCGCCTAGGGCCTCCGATTAGTAGGGGCCTCGCACAGGAATCATAGAAAAAATATATATATTTCAAGAACGAGCTTCAATCTTGGTCAAAACAACCAGAACCACTCAATCAATGCAATACATTTACCCGCTGATTATTTATAAATATAGTGCGTGTTTAAAATGTAATATTTTAAAATGTAAATTCATCTGTTCGGACACATTTTCACAAGATTGACAAACGTGTAACCTAAACTTACAATAAATATACAACTGTTGTATATAAAAGGTTTTAAGTATTAAACATTCAGCATTTAAATGTTAAATGCTGTTGCAAGTAAATAACTATAAAAACGATTTTAAGCATGAATTGAAGTTAGAAATTTTTTGTCAATAAAATTATAGGACTTAATTTAGCGGAAACTTCACTGATTTTTCAAAGAATACAATTTTTTGGTTTTCAGAGCTTAGCAACAACGAAAGCTAAACAAAACAAAAAAATAAGTTGAAAAATCAAATATTATTTTAGTAGTCTGTCGTGGCTAATTTTTTTGTTTTATTATAGTTTTAAATCTTCTGTTTTTATGATCTCTTCAATACTTAAAAAATATGAAATAAGTCGATAAGAAGGAAATTGCGATTAGAAAAAACAAACATGTCCAGTCTTCTAGCTTATT
Source organism: Radix auricularia (assembly GCA_002072015.1). Taxonomy (NCBI): domain Eukaryota; kingdom Metazoa; phylum Mollusca; class Gastropoda; family Lymnaeidae; genus Radix; species Radix auricularia. The sequence goes on along the minus strand of MUZC01004528.1, from coordinate 123,890 downwards.
ATGAATCGTCCATGAAGCACATTCGTACTATCGGTGCTTGGATTGAATTGAAAAATCGTGAGAGGGAAACACAAAATCTCATGCAAAATAGACTGAGCACCGGTACAAATAATAATTTCAATTTTGCAAATTCTTGCAAAACGGAATTAACCAATTCATGGCACTGTGAATCGATTGTTTCAACCAGACAATTGACATTTTTTTAGATTGGTTGAATTGTTTGGAAAGTACAATTCATGACTAGAAGATCATTTACGACGTTTAAAAAAAGAATTCATGATCATTACTTTAGCAAAAGAATTCAAAAGGAGGTAATTAATCCGATTGGTGATGCCACCTTGAAAATAATTATAAATAATGTTCAAAATTTGAAATACTATTATTATCCCATCATTTTGGACGGCACACCTGATGCTGGTCATCAAATGAACGACTATGATTTTGCGAATATGCAACATTGTGAGTACGCCAGTAGAAATCAATGAATATTTTGTGGGATTCATGGCTGTCGACGACAGCGATGGTTTAGGTCTCGCGGAAGCATGCTTACAAAACTTGAAGATCTGAATTTAAATTTCAAGAATTGCGGACTGCGGAGGCCAAGGATATGATAAAGGAGCGAATATGAAAGGCTGCAATCGCGTAAAAAACGTCTACTAGAAATCAATCCGCAATGATTTTATGTGCCCTTAGTATGTCACAGTCTCACTCTAATTCTTGGAGCCATGGCGTAATCTTCTATGCTTGCAACGACACTCTTTAGAGTTTTGTATCAATTATAAGTTTTGTTTGGTGCTACAACACAGCAATGGAAGATCTTGAAAACTCATATAAAAAATCTGACAGTAAATCCTAATTCCGATAAACGCTGGGATTGCAGGACACTATTAAAGCTGTAATCAACCACCAATGCAGTGTACGATGCATTGGTGAAAGTGTCTGAAAATGCCAACGACCCAAAAGCTAGGACTGAAGCTACTGGATTGGCGTAACAACTGAAAAAAATTCAATATCTAGTAACTTTATTCATCTGGTACTATTTATTGTTTCAAATGAATATGATCAGCAAAGTAATGCAATCGAAAGACATGCACTAATTTGACATTGAACAGGAATGTATAAATAGTGCAACAGAGTTCATGAAAAAAATACAAAGAAAATGAATTTGTATCCGCTCAAATTTCGTTCAGAGAATCGGCTCAAGAATTAGAGATGGAACCAAATGAAATCATATTTCCAGCTGCCACAACTTGAGGAGGCGGAAAGTAGATAAACAGTTCGACTATGAAGGCAGATATAAATGAATCATTGACAGATTAAAAATAAAAATAATCGAGTGGAATTTTAAATGTTTTGTTAACTGAAGCATGATGTCATTGTAATTTGTTGATTTAGATATTATACAGGTAGTTAGTTATACAGGTAGTTTTTAATAAATGGTGTGTGTTTTTTTTATTCCTTCCGTATTTATTGTTTATTTTTCTATAACATTTAGGGCCACCAAATTCACTTCGCCTAGGGCCTCCAATTCCCTAAAGCCGGCCCTGCAACAAGTCACGGATTGGCACAATCACTGAATCTTGGAGTAATAAAATAATGGGGTCAAAGCAATGTTTCCTCTAAAAGTTGCCATTGATTCATGTGCAAAGTTTTTGTTTGAAAGAAACAAACAAACTCGTGTGTAAAGTCAAACAAAATTTAATGCGTGGTTATTCAAAATTGCTACACGGCGTTCGTCAGATTTACGCGTGGCCGCGCAACTTAACGGGTACATTGAGTCAAACAGTCAACGAGTTAGGAACTTATGAAGTTTGCTAGTCATGGGGCATTTAGGTAAAAAAAAAAAAAGTAAAGAAGTTACGCTAATCCCGTAAGAGACGTCTTAAAATAAACTTCTCCACCAATGCGTATGAAACCACACACCACGGCATCTGAAAGAAGACAGAATCACCAACAACGTTAACTTTGTCTGTCTATCCTCACTGACAGACAAAAAACGTGACGTGAGTCACTTCGTTTGTATGCATCGCAACTTTAAACCATTGAATAAAAGCGCTACACGTTGTTCAGTGCATAAAGCTTTGCCCCTTGCCACCATCACGTCTATGCTCCTGTGAGTTAAACCCTTATCGATGTGTATGTCTCTTCCGACAATATTACGACGTGCAAATCCTGCCTTCGGGTCATGTGAGATTTATGACCAACCATTTACATGCATACATTAGTTCTGAGGACAGAGCACTGTGTGAGTGTGATGGGGAAATGACGCTGTCATAGCAATGTTGCAGAGGTGGCGAAATGGTTACTATGGGTGTTAGGGGGGTCTGGGGCTGTGAATGACCACTAACGGAAGTATTCTTACTTTGAATTTTGTCAGCAAAGTATAAACGCTGGTTTGTAAACAAAGAAATTTAATCAGGTCAAACGGTTATGCTAACGGCTTTGAGGAAGTTCTTTATTTAACGTGCTCCGGATGCTTGACCTGACTAAGGCTTCACAGTCGAGTGGACAGTAGTGCAGTACACTGTATTCAAGTGGAACTCTAGGCACGTCATTGGTTAGGTATCGGTTAACCATTAATTAGGCAACAAGAGAAATATGGTAGAACTAAAATAAACTACGTTCAACATTTTTAAACAACACAATTAAATTCATATCTGTATTGAAAACACTTAGATCAAAGATTTTCTATCAATGCTTATTTAAATCTCTTTTAAAAGTATGAAGAAAATAATAATTTTCGTTAAATGCATGTGTTCAAAGAGAGACTCACATACGTGGTTATAAACGTAAAAAAGAAAGCATAAGGACGAAAGACGAAAGCAAAACTAAATATGTTCTTTATCAAACTTTGAAAATAATTACTGCACTAAGTCTCTTTCCTTAGTGCACGGCAAGTATTCACAACATTTTTATATTATTTAGTGTATTTTATTATTATAATTATTATTATCTTTTTTTTTTAATTTATTTATTTTTTAAAAATAAATAATTTTAATTTTTTTATATAAAATTTTTGAATTATTTTTAAAATTAAAATATGTATCTTTCAAACAACAAATTCTATTCAATTCGAGGTTAATTCTTGTTCTTTCTGATACCAACAATCAATAAGAATATCACTGCATGGACAACTTTATTTTACTTCCCGCTTCGAAGAATAATGTTTTCAGTTTCGCTGCGGCAGCTATGTCCAAACTTTTTGCAAAGAGGGGCTTACTGTATGAAGGAGGGCTGTTATCGATTAATTTAAAATTAATCGTTAACAGCCCTAATATTAATTACGTTAGACGAGGCCGCGGGTCAGGTAAAATTTAAAAGCGCCTGGCCCACCCCCACGGGCCGGACTTTGGACACCCCTGCCCCAGTGCTACAGTAATTTAAAATTTGAATCTTTTGGATTACAGTGGATTTTTTAAAAAATACTTTTTGTTCAAATTTATGTTCGTAAAAGTGGAAACTTGCTTACTGAAAAAAGGATCGTTTTTAAGGGACGGAATTATATTTTTAATCACTTCATCTGCAATTTTCAAAGACCTTTGAAGCTCTTAACGTATAGCAAAATATAAAGAAAATTCAATTACATCAGAGCGCCTCAACATGAGGTGTACCTGTGAAGCATTGGTTTTTTTTATATATGAGATTTCGCTTTTGAATTCTTAAAAAAGTAAAATTGTATTAACAGAGCCTGTAACATAGATCTGCATAAGTGTGGCCTCACTGGCTTCAATGTCTGGAAACTCTAGATCCTAAATAAGTTAAACGATGTCATGTGATCACATATTGAGAAACGACTCGGAGGGGCGTGGTCAAAATGGTGGAGAAGCACTGGACTAAACCAAAGTGTCGTATACAACTTTTTTAAGACAAGACTTTCCATTATGCTGTCGAGCTACCAATGGACATACGTTTGCTTCATTGTTGACAACTACGTGTTGTGTGCATTTTTAAAAAAATCTTTGAAGCAAAGATAAACAGTTTCGATTTATTCAAGAAATAGCCATTTAAATTAATGTAATACTTATGGTCTCTAGTAGCTGCTGCGTTTTCTTTTTTATAATAAGCTCATTGAGTAATTTATCTTATTTTTCGACCCGCGGTCTCAAAAACATTGTGTGACATTAATGTGTAAAAAAAAATCATGAGCATGCATAGGAATTCCAAAGCCATAATTCTGTTCTGCTGTTAGGGTCATGGTTTTCACCTTTTTTTTTTAGGCTGGGGAGATTAGGATGATCTACACATACACCCATCAAGGTGACAACGAGAACATCAAATGATAGTAACTCTCCCCTCCCCCCCCCCCACCACACACACACTTTTTCGACTCCCTAATTTTATATATTTTAGAACATAAATATTTTTTTTACAGCGCAGAGGGTACCTTTAAAAATATTATTTCACACAAGTATTAAGATCCAGTTCTCTGTGTGCGTCAGTTGCAAAGACACGGAGTTTAAAAACGATAGGTAGAATATGAACGATAGTTAAAGAATATGGAACTATGCCAACGTGATATAAGTTCCATTTTTTTATCTGGTTAGTGCACATTTTAAGCCGATGTCATTAGTAACGTTACAGAGGTCTATCGGGGTAAACAGTGAGACAAAATTGGGGAGCTGAAGGGACATGGCGGTTCATGTTCCAGGAGGCAGATTTACAGGAACCCAAAAAGATTTAAAACGTTTTTGTTGTTTTTCAATGAAATTGTCATTGTAGCTAATTAATATTGTGCTTGAAAGCTTGACTAGTTTCATAATAACCTCAAAAATTTCCATTCTAATCTTAAAGCCTTGTAGACGCGAACAGTGTCACACGTAGTGTGATTGTGATCGTGTAGTAAAATTGCATCCGTGTTTAATTTTCTGTCAGACGTAACATTGGTGGGGGAGGGGCGGGTATTTTATTGACAGACATAACGGGTTTGTAAAAATTGAATTTGGGACCAAAATCGTTTCAGTTGATACCGAACTTCGAGCACATATGAGATCAATGATTAAAGTCAAATCTAATTTTTAAAACATGTTTCTATGTTTGTTTACCTTTTAAAGTGGGGATCACTTTCTTCACCTAAAATATGTCACATCTAACGACAGTTATCACATAGAATTTCTATACTTGTTTAAAGGATACGTTTTTCAATTCATAAGCCATAAGTGAGGGCAGGGCCGGTCTTAGGCCACTGCAAACTATGCGGCCGCACTGGGCCCCGCCTCTCTTAATTTTTAATTATTATCCTTATTAATTCCATATCCCTACCCAAACTAACCCCGCGATCCGTTTCGCATACTTGGCCGCATAGGCCCCCGCAATCGCCTAAGACCGGCCCAGAGTGAGGGTCACAATAAAAATCATTTAGATAAATTTTACCGTGAATATTTCAATCTCCCCCATTACAAGCTGAAAGAATTTTCAAAAATGTTAACTCTAAAATGTGCCTACACCTGCCCCCCTCCCTCAAATAGAACCCTTGACATAAAAGATTTGTGAAATTTAACGATATTTCAAAGGTGCGATAAAAGGTGAGAGTCTTTACTGAATGTGGGACGACTGCAGCATTTCCGGCAGAAGTTTGCCTTGCAACGTAAACGTTCTTATAATAAAGCTGCAATTAAAAAATAAAAGGTGTGATAAAATCTTCTACAATCATTTGAAACTCTCTAGTCCTAAATGTTCAAAGAACACCAATTAAAAATAAATTAAGGAAAGATATTCTTTCCGTTTCATACTTAATAGATCGCTTAAACATATTGGGTGGAGGAGCAAAGCACACAGAACCCATTGGTCGAGCTTCGTGAGGCCTGTGTTACGTCTGGTTGTACCCAGATCTACGACATGTTTGTGACATGGTGAGGCCAGGACCTCCAGGCTCCCGAACATTTCCGGATATATTGTGTCAAAAAGATGTGTCTGTCATACAGTTGCGCCTGCTTAATTCCTATAATTTTACAAACATACCCAGAAATGATAGGTTAGGGTTTTTTTTAAATCTATAGTTGATATAAAAAGGCTATTAGATAACTTAGGCCACTGTGAAAGTCGGAGTGTTAGAATATTACGACAATCTCGAACTCTTTGCACTAGCTCTCAAAGAAGTTAATAAATTATTACCTGTAAGAGTGGTCATGATTTGGCTACACACTACACAAATCACTGCAAAGATCATAACAAGGCTAAAGTACCTTTACTATCGTAGTCAGGCTTTGTGAACTTAAGTATAAGAAAACACACGTCATTTCACGGATCAAAAATTTGACTTCTTAGTGCACAAAAAAACACAGTGTACAGAATAACATAATAAACCAGGAGACACTCATACTCATACCCTTGCGGAATTTCTTCTTTTTTTTCTATTTTTAAACTTACAATTTCATGGCCATAGCCCCAAGTTTTGTTTGTCAAGACATCATCATCCCCTTCACGCCAGTGTATGCCGATGCACAACTTAGAGCACAGACAATCTGGCCACGGTGGCTGCTGTAATCATGTTTTCCATGGTGCATGAGATAGGGCGGGTCTCTGAGCAGATACGGCGATTTGTTTAAAAGACAAGAGTGAAGCATACCCCAGGCTATACTATGAATGGGTCTGCATGTTGTGGGATAAGAAGAATGGATGTTACTATCATATAAAAAAATAGACAACTACACATGCATTGCATGCAATGGAGTTAGTTCCGATAGGTCATCTTGGGCCGCAGTCATCAGGCCTGAGACAACGCAAGTATTAGTAGTATGGGCATCGAACAAATTTATCACCTAGAAATACAGCACCAACAATTATAAGACAATTATTGGTGTACCGATTTTACCCCTTTAATCTCTCTCTTTCTATATACTCATAGATTTATTATAATTTGTGTGTTGGGAACACACCCGTGCTCAAGAACGTGGGTTCATGGTTCGTCTCTGCTAAAAAAAAGCAACACACTACAGTGCATAGAGGTTGTTTAAAACTAAATCCTGCTGCAGATGTGACATTTTTTTACCCTTCTTTCTTTCCGCTTATTTCAATATGCATATGTCCCTCTCGCCCTCCTATATTTCTCATATGTTCATACACAGAATGTTATTCGTCACTATGGAAATTATTTTCAAATAATCTTAAGAGATGACGTGAAAAGTCTTCCTTTTTTAGACCAGCTGTTCCGTCATTTAATCCGCAGAAACCCCGATGAGTGACAGTGACAGTTACAGTTGAGGTCGTCGTAAACGTCCTGCGGTGGGTTTAACAGAATATTCATTGTTCATTTTTTTAAAGTTGTTAACAGAATATTTTCTGTTCATTTTTTTTTTTTGTTGTTGAAAATTTTAGCCGAATAACTTTTTAATTACATTTTTGGGCAATGTTAACAGAATAATCGCTGATCATTTGTGTGGATCTTAACTTTCAACATTAAAAAAAAAACATTTTCATATTTTTTCGCTGTTGTGTTTTTACGCTATGCAAATACGTCGATTTGTTTTTACAATATAATCCTTTTGGATTATAATATATTTTAGCCACCCGTCACATAATCCATAAGTCTTGAATGGGCCCACGGAACAATTGAGTAGGGGTGGGGTTTTTCAGTGACAGAGGCGTCACTAGGGAAATGTGGGGGTGCGGACCGCACCGTGTTACGACATCGCAAGGGGTGACACCAAAATGCAATATTCTGTATGTTCCGTTATGTGGCACTGGAAGACTCGGAGGATATCTATAGGGTAAGTCGTGATGGGGTGAGACTTGGAGGAGATCTATGGGGTAAGTCGTGAGGGGGTGAGACTCGGAGGAGATATATAGGGTAAATCGTGAGGAGGTGAGACTCTGAGGAGATCTATGGGGTAAGTCGTGAGGGGGTGAGACTCGGAGGAGATCTATGGGGTAAGTCGTGAAGGGGTGAGACTCGGAGGAGATCTATGGGGCATGTCGTGAGTGGGTGCACCATGAGCTAGGTGACATTAACCCTAGTGACTTTTTTGTTAAGTAAAACCGATTCTCATCGGCCCTCGCAGTTAAAAGTACCTTTATGGTCTAATGCCCTCACATTTAAAAGTACCTTTATGGTCTAATGCCCTCACAGTTAAAAGTACCTTTATGGTCTAATGCCCTCACAGTTAAAAGTACCTTTATGGTCTAATATGCCCTCACAGTTAAAAGTACCTTCATGGTCTAATGCCCTCACAGTTAAAAGTACCTTCATGGTCTAATGCCCTCACAGTTAAAAGTAACTTTAAGGTCTAATGCCCTGATAGAGACCCACTGAAAAAAAACTGATTTAAAAATAACGTTAGCAGAATATTTCGACATTTCCCCAGGCACCATGTCGAGTTATTAACGCTGACATATTTTCCTATTTAGACGGTTGATTATAAAACCTAATTACGACCTTGCTGAAAGATACAGGGCTCGAAATTAATGTAAAACTCCGGCAAATATGTTCAAAACATCTACAGTTATGTGCATGTTTAAAAGGTGAACAAATAATTCTTTTGAGCATGTGCAAGAATCGCAACTGGGGGGGGGGGGGGGGCGGTG
>MUZC01004528.1:99766-115361 GCA_002072015.1 Radix auricularia | reverse complement strand
GGGCGGTGTCTTCAGGTAGGCCGTACATTGGTGAATAGAGGCGAGAGTGATGAAGAAATGAATTACACGGTAAAATCTCACCTCATTCTGACAAGCGGCTAAAAGCCAAAATCTTCCCCGGATGATACCCATTAGATTAAATAGACGCGCGGCTATTTCAGACTTCGTTCAGAGCTACGCTGTCCTGACTTCTCAAGACAATACAGACTTGTCTGTTGTTGGCTCAGTGCTCAGATCTTCATTTTCCAGCAGAGAGCTCGTCAGCCTGCCAAGTGTTTATATGCGTAGATTGTAGACAGACGAACGGAAATCTACGCGAGCCCAAAATAGCAGTTTCAACTTTTGCAAGCCGACGTACGTTCGTTCTCTTTTCATTGTGTTGATGCAGAGGGTTAGAGCCAAAATCGTTTGAACCATTTCAGCAAATTAAAGTTTAAGAGAAATTTATTTGTACCTTTTTTAGCTACTCGGCTTTCGAACCGACAGCATTCCTGTTTCCCAATTTACATTTTGTTTTTTTGCTACAAACCAAGAAAACCCGTTGAAAGACGCTGTATAATTAGATTGGCTGTATTCTACATTTGATGAACGAGCTCAGTTCATATATGAAATTTAGAGCGAAAACATTACAATAAAACATCCGGAGACCATTTGATCCAAGGACGGGGGGGGGGGGGGGGGTCGACAATTTTTTAAAATAAATGTTGATGGATGGAGCAAGTATAGGGCATGTAATCTTGTAGGTGTCTTCTATATTACTTACTCTTTCGGTATCTTTAGAGGGTAAAAAATGATAAACCACGTAGTGCATCGCTTCAGGGTGAGGGCGCCGCAAGTCTAAACTAAAATGTGATCAGCCACAGAGAATACATGATCAGGCTGAAATACGTTGAAGTCAATACTGTAATGTAATCTACCAACAACCCAATCCGGCAGCTCATCGGGGTTTTTTTCTTCTGTGTGATAAGAGTTCAAGGCTAGCAAACAAAACTTGAATTAACACAAGGAAATATGTTTTGTAAACGTGCCAACGGCATCTCCACGATGCTGTCTTATAGACATTCACATTCCAGTTTGTTTCATCATTGACTTAAGATAAAAATAAAATTAATAAATCGAGAACAGAGCTGGAACGTGAGACGGTTCATACACCAGAGTTAGTTTCCGTAGGCGTAAGGACCATTTACTGCATGCAGGATATAACAAAGATAATATTTGAAAGGGGTCATACAGGTTTATCACCCCGATGTAAAATGCCAATATGTATTAGACAAGCGGTTTACAGATCTATTACCCCCAACCGACAACACCACATATTTTAGATAAACGGCTTACTTGACTTTAGCCCCAATAGAAACACGGCTTACTAATCTATAGCCACAATAGACACACGGCTTACTGGCCTATAGCCGCAATAGAAATACGGCTTACTGATCTATGACCCCATGAGACACACGGCTTACTGATATATAGCCCCATTAGACACACGGCTTACTGATCTATAGCCCCATTAGACACACGGCTTACTGATCTATAGCCCTATTAGACACACGGCTTACTGATCTATAGCCCTATTAGACACACGGCTTACTGACTTACTGGACTATAGCCGCAATAGAAACACGGCTTACTAATCTATAACCCCATGAGACACACGACTTACTGATTTATATCTTCATGATTTATGTCCTCATAGATACACGGCTTACTGGACTATAGCCGCTATAGAAACACGGCTTACTGGAATATAGCCGCAATAGAAGCACGGCTTACTGGACTATAGCCGAAATAGAAGCACGACCTACTGGACTATAGCCGCAATAGAAGCACGACCTACTGGACTATAGCCGCAATAGAAACACGACTTACTGGACTATAGCCGCAATAGAAACACGGCTTACTAATCTATAACTCCATGAGACACACGACTTACTGGTTTATATCTTCATAGATACACGGCTTACTTATCTATATAACTCCCAAAGACCAACCTGTTATGGGTGGAAACCGGAGAACTGATCTAAATGACGTCACGCGATTTTTACCACTCCTCCCCCTTGTCACACTTCGTCACAAAAACTTAGACCCCCCCCCCTCCAGTATAACGTCACAAAGTTTTTTTTGGGGGGAAACCTCCCCTAAAAGCGTATTTCCTAATTGAAAATTATCTTGTTGAAATTTACTCTTTTTTTATCATTTACGAAGGGCTTTTTTGTGCCGGTACGCACCGGTACGACGTACCGGCACCTTTTTCAATGTGGGGGGGGGGGAATAATTACTTTTACTGTCTTTTAACGTTTATTATTAATTTATTATATTATTCATTTGTTAAAATTGAATTATTTTACTCACCGAGTACCGGAATTTTTTTTACTGTAAAAATATATTTTTTAAAAAGCACTGCCTTTAAGTATGTATTTAGTGTAAGGCTGCACTCTAATATCCTAACACGTGTAAAGTCATTGAAAAAGTCAATAAATACATTGAAAACAATCAAATATTTAATTGGAACGTCTATTTAAAATTTCGCATTTTGACATGACGTCACATTTCTCAAACACCCCCTCCCCCTCATCACAAATGCGTGACCCCCCCCCCTTTTTTATTTTTAAAGCGCGTGACGTCATTATGGACAGCGCCTAAAACCCCAACAGCACAAACAAACCAGGACAACGATGGAAAGGAAACTAATAGGACTATAACTCGATAAACCGCTAAATCAACAGATGCATTGTTATCAACACTAGAGACTGGCTATATTCATAAATTTAAAAAATGTAACAATCCTTGGATGAACTGCGCTAAAATATTTAATATGAATAAATAATAATAGCATAATAATAGTTTTTGCTTCAAAAAAATTAATTTCACTTACAGGAAAGTTAAGGTCTTTTTATCTCCTATTTGTGGTCCGAAAATGTAAATAGTCCAGAAATATGTAAATAGTCCAGAAATATGTATATGTCAATCTCCCTGTAGATCTAGTCATCTATTATATATAACATATATTTTTTTTTTTACAAAATAAAAGAACGTTATCGTCCAATGTTTGAAGAACTTGAACATTTAAGAGTCGACACAGTCTGTCCAAACTCGCACACTTTGCGCAACTGACCTTTAATCTACTTCATGTAGTCTACCAGATAATATAAAACTAAAAAATAGTTTTTAAAAACATTCATAAATTTAAAGCATACTATTAATAAGGGGGTGTAATTCAGTTTCAGTCTCTGTATAATGGCGTAATCATATATGTGGAGTAGCGAAAAGCAAAGGGCAGTGGCAGCTTGAGGGAAGATTTGACAGTGAAAAAAGTTTCATGAATATGTTGTTGTTTTTTTTTTTTAATTTACAATTCAAACAATTTTTTTTTAAACTGATGTTTATCTTATATTTTTTCGATGTATAAATCCATTTAAAATGTTAGGAAATATTCTTCTATGGCGTGTATGTATTATGTTACTTTTTGTAGAAGTTTGTGTGTAGGGGGAGATGGGTGGGGGAGGTGTCGATAATCTGAATCAATATTTTGAGAATAACATATAGGGTTGGTTTTTTTTTCAGGTCTTTGACGGGAGGTGAGAGTAAATGACGTTTTGATCATCATGTATCGGCTAGTTCACAACGAGAAGTAGAGAATTAAGAAAATGTCTTCACTTTCAATAGCTATATTATCTAGTTTTGTATAATTCGAACCCATCATAACAAAAACTTATTCCTAGAACCACTGAAATTGAAATCCACTGAAGCCTCATTCTTCTCCCTGTTCTTTGGCCCAGATTCGGGTTTTGACTTGCCGATATCGTTTCTGATAAGGACTGTTTTTTTTTGGTTTTTTTGCTAGTGTTTTATTTTTCGATAAAATTTTATGTTTCAATAACTCTTAAAGAATTCTAACTATCCGTTGCCAGGTGCGCCTTAGGTGACGAAAATTGTCTAGTTTTTTGTTTTGGTCTGAAATTAAAGGATGCTCATAGCATTTTTTTACTAAGTTGCTTTTAATGGAATTAAAACCTAAACTAAAAATGTAACGGAACCAGTGGCGTCGCTAGGGGGGGCGGGGGGCGGGCCGCCCCGGGTGACACCATTAGGGGGGTGACACCAAAGCCTAAAATTTTACTGTTTATTTTATGTTAGAAAAAAAAGAAGACACATTTTCTTCATCTAGAAAGGAATACAATGAAATTACGTTAAAAGCGAAACATTTTTATTTTAAAAAATCAGTTAACTTGCTATTATAAAACAGTCCCAAAACACAAACTAAATAAAACAAATTATGGGAAAAAAGACACAGCCGCACCCGAGAGATCTTCAAAAACGCTGGCGGTGTGTTATGTTTTTAAAGATACCAAGCAAACTGAGCTTTGAAGTGTTGACAACGTGGACGAATCCCACCCCCTCTTCCCTTCACAAGAGAGGGGTGGCGGCGTAATACGATTTTTCTATTCTTTTTTTAAAAATTGTTTTCTGTGTTGTTATTTTTAGAGGAAAAATATGAATTTAATGTCTTTGAGGGTAATATTTTTTTAAAATATATTTATATATATATATTTGTTAAAGGCGTGCAAGCATAGATATCTATGTTTATATATAGGTAGTCTGGTTCGTAGGTCCCATCCCCATCATTGTACCTTTTAAGTTTTGAGTTACCGCGCAGAAAATTTCAGTAGGTAAAAAATTAGAATTTCTGCGCCTTTGTCATGAAAGTTAGTAGCGACTTTATTTCTTATTCTACCCGGAACTCAGTCGCAGCCTTTGTTAAAATTCAATTAAGAAAGCAAGTATAAATGTGCAGAAACTATCTTCCATCTCTCACACACTGCAAACAGACTTTAGCAACATCATTCAATTAAATCGTCTAACGATAATACAAGAAAAATATCAAACACTCTCTTTAAAATAATAAAAAATTATTTGACATTGGTTACTAGCTTTGGAGCAGAACAAAGATTTTGATATCACTCGCCGCCGACAACTTACAAAAAAAAACTTTGATGTCACGAACAAGTCGGTGTGATATTTTAATCAAAACAATGGGAGTGGTGTGTGGGGGGGTGACAATGTGGTGAAAGGAATGTTTTAAAATAACAAATCAGTTTTTCCTGGACACCTAGAACTGATTTTTTTTTTAGTTGACACTGAAAATCAGATTGCTTTCACGACACTTTGCTTCACAAGCATTGTAGAGAAATGACATACAAGCACTGACTGAATACTGTGAAGAGCTGGCACGTTTGTATTATGACCAAGTAAATAAAAATATTTTAAAGGATCTCAGAGACTGAGACCCACAGTTTCGGACTGTTCCTTAGTGTCATTCATGAAGTATTTGAAGAACTTGCCAAATTAAGCATGCTGTTGCAAACAAAAAATCTAATGACTAGGATGGCACACCAGTTTGTAAAAGGAATTATCAATAACCTAAGAGGACATCCCCTTGGAGAAAATGTTCATTGGTCTGCAGAGGTTGATGTTGCTAAAATGTATTCATGCTGAAAACACAAATACAGTCCTCAAATTTTTTGAATGTCTGAATTGGCAAGTGGACTCTCAATTTCTTGAAAGCGACTTGATACTTAAGTGAATATTTGAGTTGTAAGCGTTACTCAACATCTCAAATTTTAATTTTGAACAAACAAAACTGTGTGCCCTGTTTATAAATACAAAGTATTCTTAAAAGCTATGAAGACATTGTGGAGAAATTTATGGATCACTATCGTAATTTAAGATTAGTGCTTGAAGAACAAAATACAATGTGGGTTGATTCAGACTTTCGACAAGGTGATTCAGTTTGTCATGACTGAAGAATAATTCAGCGACATTGCCACCCTGTTTGATATTTGTGCTGTATTTCTTGCATCGAGCGCTCATTGCGAACGTGGATTCAGCCTAATAAATTCTAGAAAAATATAATCTAGAAATATGTTGTAAGAGTTACATTTAGAGTTGCTTATGAGGATTAAATCTTGTCAGAATAATGGACATCAGATCATTGTTGACACCAGTGTGCTCCAGAATAAATTAGTGGCATATGGGTATGTTGGCATTTGGTTACTTAATGAACATATAAATGTATATTTCTGTTCAGCGGAACAGACGTATACATTTATAATTCTTGTTTGTTTAATTATACTCTAATATATTATTTTGATTTAAACAAATTTTTTCTCATATAAAGTATATCGGGTAAATTGATGCATGTATTTTTGGGGAGATGCAAAAATGTGCACACTGAAAATGGTAAACTGTTAAACTTTGCTGCTGCACACAGGTTGTTTTTTTTTTATTATTTAGCACAACAACCGGCAAACATTAAAGAAAACATTGATCCCCACTAAGCTGTTTAGTGCTTACAAACGCGGGTCCATAAAGAATAATATTATGTGTTATTCCGTAATCTCTCTCTCTCTCTCTCTCTCTCTCTCTCTCTCTCTATCTCTATCTATCTATCTACTGTTTTATCTTTTTTTTTTCATGTGATAAGGAATTGTTTTCTCTTATAAACGTAATTCACTAGAGGGGAGCAAGAGGTGCTGACCTCACCGGTTGACAAAGAAAAAGGTAAAATTATTTATATTCCCTTTATTTGGCACTGGAAGACTGAGAGGAGTTCTATGGATTGGGAGCCGCACATAAATGACGTCACGTTCCAAAAAAAAAAAAAAGGGGGGGGGTGTCACGCATCTATGACAATGTGAGACGAGAGGGAGGGGTGTGTTTAAAAAATGTGAAATCACCTAAAAACGCGGAACTATAAGTTAAAGTTCCATTTAAATATTTGATTATTTACAATTTATTTAATGACGTTTTGTATGACTTCTCGCATGTTATTTACGATATTAGAGTGTAGACTTGCNAGCTTTGTGACGTCATGTCGGAAAAAAGGGGTGGGGTCTAAGTTTTTGTGACAAAGTATGACGCGGGGGGGGGGAATCGGCAACGTCGCGTGACGTCATTTATGGACGCCCCCTGAAGGGGTGACACCATGAGCTACCGCCCCGGGTGACACCAACCCTAGCGACGCCCCTGAACGGAACAAACATATCGACTCAGTATATTCTTGGATAAGTAGACAAGTATTAAAAGTCTAAAATGTAGACTTGATGCAGTGTCATAGCCAGGGACCGGATATACAGGCAGACCGGTAGGGCGCTATTTGTTCTCTAAAGTAAGGGGTGGAATTTTCACTATATGGGAGTTTGGTTTTTTTAAATCTCCCCCACCGGGTGGCACTATGCCTAGGTAGACTGTTAATTGTTAACCCTTAAATACGTTGTACAATTTATAAATACAATTTATATTATTATTATTATTAAGTTATTATACGGCTCAGACTATAGGTGAAGCTGGTTCCTCTTTGCTACATGATCTTGGAATAATCGTTTGAGTCTGAACAAATTTCCCTGGGGTCCCCGTCACATGAGTCTTCATTAGTCTTTGGGTGTCAGGTGAGTTGGGTGACTAGTGAGTTGGGTGACTGGTGATTTGGGTGACTTGACGGGTGAGTTTGGTGACTGGTGAGTTTGGTGACTGGTGAGTTGGGTGATTAGTGAGTTGGGTGACTTGACTGGTGAGTTGGGTGACTGTTGAGTTGGGTGATTGGTGAGTTGGGTGACTGGTGAGTTGGGTGACTGGTGAGTTGGGTGACTGGTGAGTTGGGTGACTGGTGAGTTAGGTGACTGGTGATTTGGGTGATTTGACTGGTGAGTTGGGTGACTGGTGAGTTGGGTAACTGGTGAGTTGGATGACTGGTGAGTTGGGTGACTTGACTGGTGAGTTGGGTGACTGGTGAGTTGGGTGACTTGTGAGTTGGGTGACTGGTAAGTTGGGTGACTGGTGAGTTGGGTGACTTGACTGGTGAGTTCGGTAACTGGGGAGTTGGGTGATTGGTGAGTTGGGTGACTTGACTGGTGAGTTAGGTGACTGGTGAGTTGGATCACTGGTGAGTTGGGTGACTGGTGAGCTGGATGATTGGTGAGTTGGGTAACTTGACTGGTGAGTTGGGTGACTGGTGAGTTGGGTGACTGGTGAGTTGGGTGACTGGTGAGTTGGGTGACTGGTGAGTTGGGGGTGACTGGTGAGTTGGGTGACTGGTGAGTTGGGTAACTGGTGAGTTGGGTGACTGGTGATTTTGGGTGACTTGACTGGTGAGTTGGGTGACTGGTGAGTTGGGTAACTGGTGAGTTGGGTGACTGGTGAGTTGGGTGACTTGACTGGTGAGTTGGGTAACTGGGGAGTTGGGTGACTGGTGAGTTGGGTGACTTGACTGTTGAGTTGGGTGACTAGTGAGTTGGGTGACTGGTGAGTTGGATGACTGGTGAGTTGGGTAACTGGTGAGTTGGGTGACTGGTGATTTGGGTGACTGGTGAGTTGGGTGACTTGACTGGTGAGTTGGGTGACTGGTGATTTGGGTGACTGGTGAGTTGGGTGACTGGTGAGTTGGGTGACTGATGATTTGGGTGACTGGTGAGTTGGGTGACTTGACTGGTGAGTTGGGTGACTGGTGAGTTGGATGACTTGACTGGTGAGTTGGGTGACTGGTGATTTGGGTGACTGGTGAGTTGGGTGACTTGACTGGTGAGTTGGATGACTGGTGAGTTGGGTGACTGGTGAGTTGGGAGACTGGTGAGTTGGGTGACTTGACTGGTGAGTTGGGTGACTGGTGAGTTGGGTAACTGGGGAGTTGGGTGACTGGTGATTTGGGTGACTTGACTGGTGAGTGGGGTGACTTGACTGGTGAGTTGGGTGACTGGTGAGTTGTGTGACTGATGAGTTGTGTGACTGGTGAGTTGTGTGACTGGTGAGTTGTGTGATTGGTGAGTTGTGTGACTGGTGAGTTGTGTGACTGGTGAGTTGTGTGACTGGTGAGTTGGGTGACTGGTGAGTTGGGTGACTGGTGAGTTGGGTGACTGGTGAGTTGTAATCGGAAGGTGCGGAGAGGGGGGCGTTCTTTGAATTATGTAGTTCGAATGTGAATCATTGACCCAGATTAGAAACACAAGCAACAACCAAAAAACACCAAAAGAAATGAGTTTACCTGTGTTAAAGATGGTTTACTCGCGTCAGGAAAAAATAGTTCAGACACCACGCATAGTAACCCAAACATGTTTTTTGTTTGTTCCTACCAGCAGAGATTTTACTGAATGAAAAACGACGAGAAATGGAATCAAGTTAGAAGAAACATGAGTCATAAACAGGGTAGAAAAGAACTGAGGAAGAACAAAATAACAACAACAAACAAAAAAAAAACACATAGATCTAAATGATTAACACCTTCGCTCATCATGAAAGCAGCAGTACTTTAGTTTATTCATTACACACACAAAATAAATATTGAGATCATTATTTAAAGGGGAATGTGTGGGTTTTAACTGCAATAGATCATTTTATTTATAGCCTGATTTCTATGTTAAAGTAACTTTACCAATATTCTATAGCTGCGGGGCTGCGAGTAGATCTGACCGACGGCGTGGAGCAGTTTATAGTTACCTCGCGGCAAATTTTGTAAAATATTGCACCAAAGAATGGATGTTTTGCAATTCTTCCACACGAATTTTTTTGGTTTTTTTTACTTTGCATAAGGACCAATGAACCTTAGAGGGAAAATTGAACATCGCCTGCATGAAACATTACAGTCATTAAGAATCGTCATCAGTTCCATTTTATGAAACTTATTAAACTGAAACAAATTTTTAAAGAACAACTTTATTGTTTATTTATTTATTAAGAGAAATAGAATCAGTCAAAATTTGATTAATCACTTTCTTGTCAACACTGATGATCAAGTTGCAATTTGAAGCCATCCATTAAACATCGTTTCATTACGTTGTTAAAATCTAAACATTACAAGAGTTTAATATGCTGAGTGTAAAATATTACGCAAGTCATAATTGTAGTTCAAGTTTCTCTAGCAGATTTGACTTGAATGAGTGAACAATTGGGATAGGTTAAAGCCAAATAGAGGTGCCCGGGCTCATTATAACCGCGCGTTAATGAAATAAGACCAGTCATCAAAATGGAAGAAACAAAGAAATCACTTTTTTAAATCAGTACAATATTTATTATTCAGAAAGCCTCAACTTGCGGGCATTGCAATACAACCCTTGACCTCCACTACAAACACCATTTTCACACCCCTTTTATTATTTTTTTTTCAAAGTCTGTTACTGCTTAGCCCCACGTTGAGTTAATTCTTTTCCTCGTTCTGTTTTACGTTGGATGTGGCATGTTTCATTTTTAAAAAGAGTTTTACAGCACTCTCCGTGATCAGGGATTAAAGAAACCGAATACAGTGTTGGTCTCATCCTACAATAATGTATCGATTATTTAGAGCGGCATCAGAGAACCCCGATCTCTTAATTATTCAAAACTTGCACACGAGCCGTTAAATGCCAAATTTATTACTCTCTCTCTCTCACTCATATACGGCTTCGTTTACAATGCATCTAGAGCCAAGATCTATAGCCAACATCTATAGCCGAGGTATTGGTCGTATCAGTTGATAATTGGAGTATACCAGATATAGTTTTTTTTTAAATTATTATTAACTAGATGCCCGCGGCTTATCATACGCCGCAGATTTGCTCATAGATAGTGCCAAGAAAGTGGGCGGGGTGGGTTGGACAGACTCAAACAACAGCACGATGAAATCAGAACAACTCGAATGAACCTCGGGGGCGGGGATAACTGCGACGAATTGTTGATATGGAAACATGTGCACTGTGGTTAGCCACTTGCCACCCCCACACAACCCTAGTTTGCCAACCATAAACTAAAACTAATTGGCATAACCTGATAAAGGTCATTCGTCATGCTTATCCCCACTCGTCTTGTGCTTTTTATGGTGATCGAAAAGATAGTGAGAAATGAATGGGCACAAACACAAACATTTTAAAAAATTGAAAGATGTAATGCCTTAGCTGGGGATTGAACCTGTGACCTCCACATGTTAGGCGAATGCTATAACCATTAAACTACGAAATACATGTAATTATGTTGTTATGAAAGAACATTGTAATTAACTTCAGTTCAACAAAATTTTTAATGTTTACTAACTTTTCTTGCAATCTGATTGGTCGGTGGGGTCAGAGGTCAGACAGCTTGCTACTTCTTGTCCGTCATGGTCGGACCATGTACAGAATTATATATAGAGAGATTCTGTAACAAGAGACGTTGACCAGATGAACAGCTAAAGTATTTTGATGACTATTTGAAAATTAAGAGTGGAAGACGATTTGGAAAAAAAATCAAACAAATCACAATTTATACAAGAATAAGTCAACTACAACCTGTAATGACTATATATGAGATGAGCCTTAAACCCTCTTCATATGCCCTTGGGTTTTAAGTTTTTTTTAAAGGGGATACACCTCTGTTACAGGTTGCTAGATTGTGGTGCCCGGAGCTCAGTTGTTGTTTTTTGTTTTTGTTTTTTTTTTAAACTAGAGCTGCCGGCTCAATAATTGAGAGAGAAAAATTGTTTATACATTTTTAAAAACGTACATATTTATTTGGACCGGGTTTTAATAAGTTTTATGTCATCATTTCGCTGTGGTGGAGCGGCTGACATCTCTGGTATGACACACTGCACTATATAGGGGTGTGTTTTTTTTACACGCTTAGGATCAAACAGGGGATTTTTTTTTAATTATATAATGGGTAATTGCGTACTATAGATTAACGCGAGACCTGATCCATGAAACGATTTTTGTGTTTGAGCCATCAATCATCCGCTAGGCTAAGAAATCTTCAGATTTTAAACTGACTTCCAGTGGACTCTTATAAAAGTGTTATCAATTAACGAAACTTTAGTGACATGTAAAGTTCATTTCATTAGTTCTTTTTGCACGAATCGAAGGTCTATCATATTTGGGTGCGGTGCAATATTTTTTTTAAGTTTTTCCTTGAATCAAATTATAACAATTATAAGTGAAAGAAATCAATGACGTCAGTTATATAAATCTTTTGAAATCGCCATGGAGCCAAACGTTGATGACAGAGTTAAATTGGCACATCTCTGTGTCTGTGCAGGGCCGTCTTGACGCTTTGGCTCATTGGGCATTTGCCAGGGGGCCCACATGGAATATGTTTATTTGTATATATTATGTATATTTGTTTTATTCCTGCGGTGGGGGTGCACTCTTTCTTAGCCCAGGGGCCCAACACTTTGTGACCATGTCCACAGAAACAGGGCACTACCCATTCTGCTCCCATCCCCTCGCCTATCTCCATCCTGTCATATCACATTGCAGCCCCTCACCTGGCCCAGTGGAGTGCGATAAAGGCCTTTTGCCCTAGCGCTGAACAAAAGCTCAGTTTTTAGTACCCGCTATTGCAGCCAGTGTCCGGCGCAGTCGCTGAGCAGTGGTCAATGGGTGGCAGTTTAAGTGCAGCCAGACTGGACAAGAGACCTGGGACACGCCCGCAGTATTTTAGTAGGTCCAGGGGGAAAATATGAATGCAACAAGTTTATATGACTTGAGTCGTAGGACCATCTCGAATGTCACCCACGTTCCTCCGTCTACCAATATAAGGGGAGGGAGGACTGTGGGAGACAGGAGAGTGTGTCCCCAGCGCTTGGTTAGGAGTGTGTCCCCAGCGCGTGGTTAGAAGAGTCACCCAGTGACTGGTCAGGATAGAACATAGAGGTAGAATAGGGTATAGGCTTTGTAGCACAACTGTACACCGTGCTTTCTGTAGTGTTCATTTAATGAACCATTGAGTAGAAGCTGTGTTAACATCGAAACGTGAATATCCAAATAAAGATTATCTTCAACTATAGTCCTCGCTGCCTGTATGTTACTTATTCATTCAATAAACTGTCAAGGTAGTGCGTGCTGCTACACAACTAAGACATATTCAAAACAATTTAAACTATACCCAACCACTCAGCTAAAACTTTTTCTTTGCCCGGGGCACAAAATGATGTAAAGACGGCCCTGCATGTGTAAAAGTGAAACCTTTCAAATGAGTTTCTTTGCCTGTGGACATGAAGTAAATCTTAGAATGTCTTCGCGGGCAGCGAAAAAAACTATGTGGCGGGCCGCATGTGACTCGCGGGCCGCACTTTAACCATCGCTGCCATAGAGCAATCACAGAAATGAGAAAAATGCCCGTGTATTCCTCAGGGTCAAAGTTGAAGATAAAACAAGTCGGAATTGTTACCCAAGTCTCTGGTGATAAGATCGTGCGCCGTCTAATACCTCAGTGGAAAACACGATCAAGGTATACAGATGGCATGGGCTTGGGGTCGGTTTGGGGCAGATGGGGGTGTTTCTTTTTGATTTATTAATGCAGCCAGCCAGGTATGTCGCTTGTAAAAATCTCTTTTTTAAACTGTAGAGAATAAATATATAAGTGGAACGGGTGGGGTAGCTTTTTTTAGTGAAGTTACGAAGTTTGGTCTTGTTTTTCGGACATTTATTAATTAAATGTAATTATTTTAATACACTAAATTGACCCTAATTTTGACCGTAAACTTGGAATCTGGCATTTTCACTAGCATTGGTGTAACTATTGTTATCATTAAAGAGATAGAAAATAAGAAACGGCTTAAACCAATTAAAAATTTAAAAAATAGTCAAACAACTTTAAAACTGAAACAAGAATTAAATTTAAGAAGAAAATTAATGAACTTCTTTGAAAATTGTGAAGAATTTTATTAAGAGTTTAGAAACTTAATTGTTTTGAAAATCGACTTTAAAAGAAAAGGCACAATTAATTTTTTTTTTAATATATTTTCTGTGTGGTAACAGGGTTGTCTAGATGAATCTCACCTAATAGAAACTTTTCAAAGGTGATTATCAGTTTGTCATCGAGTCTAGGACACGAGAATATGTTTAGTAGGTCTATCTAAACTCCTCTGGGTGGCAAGGAAAGGCAAAGAAGGACAACTTTTACAAATGTTTCCAAGGATTACTGCAACTGTTTTTATATCGACATTTACAAAACAATGAACCAGTGAAGTATGAACGGAACCAGGTGAAATGGGAATGAACAGTACAACACGGAAGGGGGGGGAAGGGCAGTGATGTATTTACGAATAAACTACACAAGCTATATCTGTACCACGTGGAAATAAAACAGAACAAAATGGGAACTAAACACATGTAGTACAACATATGACATAATAACGCAGGTAATTAAGTGAATTCGGCTTGAGTCTTATTCTTTGGAATCATTTCATTTGTTGATACTTTTTATTCTTAGAAGTAACTACTTTAATTGATATTACATAACTGCATGTTTGCCGTGAGTTAAAATTTGTTCTACCACTGAGTTTCCCCAGATCGTGCACCTGGAGACACAAGATTACCGCTGGAAAGAAATGTTGACTAAACTACAAGACAGTTAACCTTTGTCTCGATTATTATGCGTTGGGTGTGTTGGCTCGAGGAGAATCGATTCTGCAATGTCTGCGAGTGTGTTATACAATGTAAAAAGATCGATACCCACGGGCAAGATTTCTCGGGTTGGCTAATAGAGATAGTGAGTATGAGGACAAATATGGAGGGGTGGTGTGGCAAGAGAAAAACAGGAGTGGGAGGGGGAGAGAAAGAAAAGTATTAAAATAGTAGCATTTCATTCAGAGGCGTCTGTAGGGTTGGTGTCAACCAGGGCGGTATCTCATGGTGTCAACCCTCACGACTTAACCCATAGAACTCCTTCCGAGTTTTCCAGTGCCAAATAACGGGAATATACATAATTTAATTTTACAATTTGATGTAATCCCCCTTGATGGTGTCACCCGGGGCGGCCCGCCCCCCGCGCACCCCCTAGTGACGCCACTGATTTTATTGACAGTTGTTCAGAGGGGTGATTTTGTGTTAACCATATACCACATATCGTCTTCACAGTTAGCACTAAACTTTGACACTCGGGACTTAAGGTTCGCTTTCTCACTGCCTCGTCACAGGGTTTTCTCTTTTATTATAGGCCTAGGCCCTAGGCCAAACTTTCTCACAAGTATGTGCGTTTCGAATATGCTTGTAATCGTGTCAAAAACATATCCGTGCTCGTCACAAATTTGGGTATGCGTGCAAAATATGTGAGTATGAGTATTTCATTTGTATGTATTAAATATGTGGGTATGAGTATTTCATTTGTATGTAATAAATATGTGGGTATGAGTATTTCATTTGTATGTATTAAATATGTGGGTATGCGTGTCAAATCTCTTGGAGCCAACGAGTCGATCATCAACAAGCCTAGACATTAAAATATTTTTTTTAATGTTGGATTCCATTCTAATTTTATACTTCATGTCAAACTTTTAGATAAAAAGATTTTCACCTGAGATATATAAGGGTTGTCGAGCCCGGGCGGGGGGGGGGGCGGGGGAGAGGTTTAAAGATTAAACTTTGTAAATAAATTAAACACAACATGCATAGTGCTTCAGATAAGGCAGTGCGTAACAGTGTTGCAAAATAATTGATCATACATGACGCACTGTGATTTTTTTCCCCATTGTTATGGGTTCATGGATTACGGAGCAAAATAGAGGGAAATGTCAAAAACAATTTTTTATTACTTTTAAAATATTTTCATATTTTAGTTGTTTAAATATGCAATTTAAATCAAAGCTCAGATTTGTTGG